>CAUYRH010042899.1:0-65378 GCA_963574655.1 Perodicticus potto | reverse complement strand
TGGGGTGTGGGTGTGAGTGTACAGGACGCCAGGTGTACAGGTGTGGGGTGTGGAATGTGGGTGTGAGTGCACGGGACGCCAGGTGCAGAGGTGTGGGATGTGGGCGTGAGTGTACAGGACACCAGGTGCAGAGGTGTGGGGTGTGGGTGTGGGCGTGAGCGTACAGGATACCAGGTGCAGAGGTGTGGGATGTGGGCGTGAGTGTACAGGACACCAGGTGCAGAGGTGTGGGGTGTGGGTGTGAGTGTACAGGACACCAGGTGCAGAGGTGTGGGGTGTGGGTGTGAGTGTACAGGACGCCAGGTGTTTAGGTGTGGGGTGTGGGTGTGAGTGTACAGGACACCAGGTGTACAGGTGTGGGGTGTGGAATGTGGGTGTGAGTGCACAGGATGCCAGGTGCAGAGGTGTGGGGTGTGGGTGTGAGTGTACAGGACGCCAGGTGTACAGGTGTGGGGTGTGGAATGTGGGTGTGAGTGCACGGGACGCCAGGTGCAGAGGTGTGGGACGTGGGTGTGAGCTCACAGGACAACTTTTAAAATGGGAGCATCTACTGGCCCCATTGGCTGATGACTATCACTTGTCTGTGCTCACCATGTGGGGAGTTTGGGGACACCTGCTCTGGGCCCAGGCATGGTGCTAGGCTGTGGGATACCCCGACGACGGCCCAGGGGAGGAGAGAGATACGAAGACATATCAGTGTGGTGACTGCTGTGGGGGTTCCTGGGAGGTTCCACGAGGATAGGGAGGAACTGCCCTTCTGTGTCCCTTCCTATAATGAAGCTCTCCGTGGACACCCTGATGTGGTTCCATTTGGGAGGGTGATTTTTGAGATGTGGTCCCCTGGTTTCTAGTCTAGGTCTGACTTTTAACTCATTTCACCTAACTCACAGTAGTTTTATGTGAATTAATTAGGTAAAGGGCTCCTTAGGGTAGGACAATCCAAAAAGCATGTTTTCTGCTTTCTCTTAAATAATTCAAAGAAGAGCCTATAAAAGACTGGCTCATTTATGTTTTGTAGAGTTCAGAGGGCCGAAGACCAGATTAAATGATTTTCTTTGTGGAAAAATAACAAAACAAATCTTGACATCATTTACATTTCCAGTGCATTTTGTTGCCACAGTCCTTCATCTCCTTCCCATCTGGGCTGATGGGTAAACGACGAGCAGGGTAGTTAAGCACACTTTCCAAGCCACAGGCTGGAGTAAACAGTTTACAAGGCAATTAGCGATCGCACCACTGCTTTCAGCCAGGAAGGCCATATTCCCCGAGAAGGCTTGTTGTCCTGGAAAGTCTGTTGGGTCTGAGACCTTACGCTGAAGGAAGAGAGGCGCCTCCTGTGTTTCCGTCCATACATCTCTGGAGTGCCTCTTCCATACCTTGACCCCCTGTCAGGCCTGAGGTGGACACCTGCTTCCCGTCATGACCTGCACTGGAACGGGCTCCTGGGCCAGCGGGTGGGCTTCTCAGAACTGTAGGTGAAGCCTGTGCTGAGAGTGAACTGTGGCACCCCTGAAGGCTCCCAAGCTACGGTCGGGCCTCAGAGATAGATTCTCAGAGGAGGTGATGGGGAACTGAGGTCCAGAGGATGAGAAGTACAGGTGAGATCCAAGCAGGTAGTGTCAACAGGCGGCTGGGGAGAGAACACCAGGGGGTGAGCAGTGTGGGGGCAATTCTGAAGTCTGGAGCCACAGGCTGGGCAGGGCTTCCTGAGCTTAGAAAGACCATGGTGGTGGTGGTGGTGGGGGGGGTTCTAGTATCCAACTCAGAATTTCAGGGAAGTGACAAAATCAGAGTTGTGTTTAGCAAGAGGACTCTGTGTGCAGAGGGCTGGAGGAAGCCAGCCTGGACGGGGGAAGACCAGAGGAAGGTTAGCGACTAGGGCAGGAGACGAGAGGGTAGGAGACAGTGGGAGTGGAGAGAGAGGTGCACAGTGACATGCTGGGGAGGCAGGAGGGTGATGGGGAGCAGAAGTGATGCCCATGTGTCTGCATTCACTGGGATGGGAGGGCAGGGTCCCAGCCTGCATCAAAGTGGGGATGCCAAGTTCAGTGTGGATGCCCCATATTTAAGAGCAGCTGGGATTGGCTAGTGGTGTGTCAAGCAGGTTGATGTTGTGAGTTGAATTGCTTCTTTCCAAATATTGGCTTAGATTCTAACCCCTGCCACCTGACCTTATTTGTAGAGGTTGTTGCGTGGAGATGAGGTCACACCGGGTTAAGGTGGGTCCCTGATGCAGTGACTGGTGTCTTAGTAAGAGAGAGAAGGGAAAGATTAGGACACAGAGGCACAGGGGGAATACACAGAGGGACACAGCAGCTGGAAGGCCAAGGGAAGCCAGGAGAGAAGAATCCAACCTTGCGGGCACCTTGATTTCTGACCTCTGACCTCCAGAACTGTGAGACAATCCATTCCCATCGGTGTGAGCCACCCAGTTTGTGGTGCTCTGTTACGTCAGCCCTGGACACCAAGCCAGTTGGATACCTGGAATCAGGGAGGGAAATCTGATGGAGCAGGAGATACAGGTCAGAGTCATTAAGAGAAGGACTGACCTTGAAGATGACTTGGAGCAGAAGAGTGGTGGGAGCACAGCAGGTGGGCAGAGGGAATCCATGTCTCTGACCCCTGTGCCCCAGAGGTCACAGGGGTAACCTTATGGGGAGGCCTTGCTCCCTGGCATTCTTCTTAGAATTCAACGTGTGTGCAAGTCACCTGGGATCTTGCTGAAATGCAGAGTGGGCTTGGTGGGTCTGGGGTGGGGTGAGAGGCTGCATTTCCCACAGCCCCCGCCTGGACTGTGTGTGGGAGGTGAGGTCTGGAAACATCTCTCTTATGACAAGGAGATCAAGATGTAGTGACCAGGGAGGTGGCCTGGAGGGATCTGTATTGAAGCCAAGGGAGAAGGCATGGTGAGAAGGTGGCCCATGGCCATCTGGAAGTGGGAAGGGAGGACAAGATGGCGCCCATGTCTGTGCAACAGAGGAAGCCCTGGCAGTCTGGCCCAGGGAGGGAGGGGCATGAAGGAGGTGGCAGCACCCAGAACCAAGGCTTTGGTAAACCCCAGAGTGCAAAGCCAAGGGCAGGTAGGGAGGAAGGTGAGGGGATGGCTTCCCAAGACTCCTGGAAGAAAACTCATGGACTGGGTTACTGTGTCCTCCCATGCCTGTGCCCATCTGATGGAAGGAGAGATACTTTGACAGTTCATGAGCTGCTAGACCTTCCAGTGGCGGTCATGCTGCCTGAGATCTGCCTGAGTACAGGCAGTGGCCAGCGAGGAGCACGGTGCCCCGGGGTGGGGGAGGGGGGTGGAGCATCCTGTGAGGGGTGGGGTGGGGGATGGGGTGTCTGTGTGTGGAGCATCATGGGGGGAGGAGCTTCATGGGGGGAGGAGCCCAGTGCCGGGGGGTGGAGCATCATGCCCTTGGGGGTGGAACACCATGCCCTTGGGGGTGGAGCACCGTGCCCTTGGGGGTGGAGCACCATGCCCTTGGGGGTGGAGCACCGTGCCCTGGGTGATGGACACTCTTTAGTTGGAACTCTGTCAAATAATAACTCCCTGGCAGAAATGGCCTGGCTCCCAAGCCCATGGTTTATGGCTGAAATGGAAAAGCTCCCGAGCACTATCACTGACACTCTTCCTGCTTATAAAGACATGTGGGTTCTTTTCCAGAAAAAAAAGACAAAAAAAAAAAAAAAAGGACTGCTGCCATTTCTCCCCCAAGCCATAAATGATTCAAATGTCAAGCTCGCCTGGGCCTTATGCTACGAGTAGGACGTATTAACTTATCAAAGAAGCGGACGCGTTACAGGCTGCTTGCCTTCCCCCACGACTCCATATTTATGTTTGAAATCTCAGGATATGTTACCTGGGCTCGCCTGTCACCTTCCCTTCCTCCGGGGGAGATTTACTACACAGCCAGCCAACAGGAGAGGGGCAAAGAAGTAAATATAGTGATATGACAGATTTATTTTGATTTGTTTTATGTGCTTGTGATCTTGCAGGCTTTATGTGCGTCTATGGGTCCAGTTCCGTCCCTCCTTTCCTGCCTATTCACCCCTTTTAACAGCAGGTTCAGTAAGTTGCTGGAGGTGTGTGTGGCAAAGGGGAGGAGACCAGGCAGCCTCTAGGCTGATGGGGTCGTCAGACTCCTTTGTTTTTATGCGTTTCTCCTGCTGCTTACTAATTTTCTTTCAAGTTGCCACCCAGCTCTGGCAGTGTTCCTGGAGAGGAATCCATTCATTCTTTGTTTTTCTGCATTCGGTAATTGTTGTGTTTAAGACGGTAGAGTGTGTTGGTCACAGCCTTGATTCGTGTCTTTTTTTCTTGCGTCCTCCCTTGTCTCTCTTCTAACACTCTGGCCGAGGCTGGCCCTTGCTCTGTTCTCTTCTTTACCGAGGGCTGAGTTGGAGGTGGCCCCCTGTGTAATTTCCTTGAATGCAGCCCTGGGGTGGGAAGGCTATGAGGACCAGGCTGGGGCTGGGGAGGGGTGGAAAGGGTCTGCTGCAGACCGCAGACCTCAATGCAGAAAGATCGATCCAGGGATGGGGGGGTCACTTAACCTGCTGAAACTCTTTGCCAGAAAGGGACCCAGAAGGAGCAAGAGCTGGGACGCAGAATTGCTCCAGCGACCTGAGGCCACCGGCCCCATGGCCTGAGAGGAGCACTTAAGGAAAATTACAGAGCAGGAGATAAGTGGGTGCGGGCTCCTCGCAGGTGACGGATGTCACAGTGCATCATTTGCGACTCACTTTAAATGCTTCAGAAAAACTAGCTGACAAGATACTCATCGAGTCTGCAGCAATGTAGCAGAATCACTTAGCATCACAGTCCCAGGAGAGTCCCAGTATTTCTGTCACCTTAAGCAAAACAGGCTTAAAACAAAACAAAACAAAAGGTCCTTGGCAGGGTGTCTATGGAAATGACTAGAAACAGCTGCTGGGAATCTCGGTTTTCTTTAGTTTTCTTCCCAGGATGTGTGTCACACGGTGCCTTTTCAGGAGGAAAGAAATCTTTGAAGGACCCAGCTTGAAAAACAAGAGTTGAGGGGTCTGCAGGCTGGCCCCCTGCTTGGCTGAGAGGTGTCTGGATAACAAACAGACAGGCCGGTGGGGTTGGAGGTCTGCAGGTTCTGGAAATCGGCACCAAAAAGACTCATTTCAAGCTTCACAAGATTGCAGAAGATCCTGGTGATGTTCAAACACACACAGGTGGGTGGGGTGTTCTTGAGGGGGTCGTTACCGTGCCAGTGATGTGACATGATACAAGCTGTTAAGGGGGCGTCTATGTTGTAACAAATGCCAGGAGTGGGGCGGGAGTGGAACATGGGTGGGACGGGGACAGTGTGAAACTCCACGCGAGCACGCAGGTGAGCGCAGCCACTCCTAGCGATTTCGACACCACTTCCCTCCTGAGCGCCTTCCTCGGTCCTCCCTCAGCTTGAGTATTCCATATTTCAACTCGTTAAAGGAAGCGAATGTTTTTAAAATGCATCTATCCCCAGATTTTCTGCAAAAGGTCACTGGGAAGATGACCGAGGCCCAGCGCCTTCCCCACGCCGTCGTCTTCTTCAGGAGAATGAACTAGCATTGGGGTGGCTCATCCACTCCAGCAACCCCCGGCCTCCCGCGGATCCCACTGACAGGGAACCCCAGGTATGAGGGGCTGCAGGAAAATGAAGACTTAATTTTGAATAGCTCTCAAACGCCTCCAGCCTTCTCTTCAAAATCTTTCAGTGACTGAGTGCTTGGAAACGTGCCTGCCTCTGGCTCAAAACTGATGATTAAAAAAGAAAATTAAGTATTCTGTTTAGACCAGGGGGAATACCTGCTCAGAACATCTGCTTGACGGGCAGAAATGAGGTAGAGATGCTGCGCTGTGGGTTGCAGGTGGCAGCCTCAGTGTCCCGGAGATGCCTCGGTTCTCGGGGGTGGCCCCATGGCTCCCTCTCTGGGCCGAGGGAAGAATTCCTGCTCTGTTCGTCAGTCAAGGACCCCGACATAGGCAGATGGCACTGAACCCTGCTGCTTCTGGAAGTTTGGCAATAAGCATTATAATCTTTTAAAAGTAAAAACCAGCCCCCAGCATTTACCTTTTCGGAAGATTTTGTTTTTTTTTCTCTTGTCTTAACTGCTTTTGACAAACAAGCCAAAAGTGACTGGAAGAATGAACGACATCAGAAATTTTCCAACCTGGAAAATCTCTGAAATAATCAGAGTTTATATCTAATGCTCAGGTTTTTTTCTCCCCCAACTATATCTTTTACCTGGTTATCGTTCAAATGGATTTGATGTCACTTTCTATCTTCTCTCTTATCTCGGGATGGGAGCAGGGCGTGGAGGGGGTTTGGTATAAGGGAAACACATGCTCCTCCTGTCTGCAAATTTCCTGCCCATGAATTCCTTTTTATATGTTCTCACTTTTTAAGAAAACAAAATTCCATTGATTTTTCTATTGTGCAAAGATTCTCTCTTTCTCTTCATTAAGTATGCCACACTTCTTCTTCTTTTGAGACACAGTCTCACTTTGTCACCCTGGGCAGAGTGCTGTGAAGCTCGCGGCAACTTCAAACTTCTGGGTTGGAGTGATCCTCTTGCCTCAGCATCCTGAGTAGCTGGGATTACAGTCGCCCTCGCCATGCCCAGCTAGTTTTAGCAGAGATGGGGTCTTGCTCTTGCCCAGGCTGGTATGGAACTCTTGAGTTCAAGCAATCCATCTACCTTGGCCTCCCAGAGGGCTAGGATTACAGGCATGAGCCATCACTCCTGGCCAAAGTACGCCACACTTCAAATAGAGGGCTATAGAAATGATGCTATGATCCTTGTGTAGGGAATCTGAGAATTAGCAATATTTGAGGCATTTTGGAGATGGGAGAACTATAAGCTGTCCCCTTACTCTCAGGTTATTAGACACACGAGCTGGAGCAGATGGGTCTGGGTGAGAAGCAGATGGGGCTGTGGGCTAGAGGAACAGCTTCACTGAGACCAGTTCAGAGATGGGTCTGTCTTCTATCCTCTAGCTCCGGAGGGCGGGTGGCAGGTCCATCCTGGCCGAGCTGGGCAAGGCTTTGGAGTCTTAGGTGAGGCACAGACCCTTTGTCTTGGCACTTGTGATGTTGATGGGGGAGAGTCACAGCTTCGCTTGACAGGTGTGGGTGCAGGAAAATTCCCAGGGTGGAGCCTCCAGCTCCTGAGGAGGCTTCTTCATGCTGCCTCAATGTTCTGTGTGTTTTCCATGAGTGTTCAAACAACATGGCTCCCCCTCTGCCAGCAGGTGCTCACAGTGAGTGGTGAGCTGAGGACCCATTCTCTAGCCTTCTTAAGCTGTTGTCTTCTTTCCAAACAACAGAAGACCAGATCCCAGGGAAACATCTGCTGCGTTGAACTGGTTACTTAAACTTACTAGGGCTTAGGTCTTCATCCAGAAACGGGGCTTAACTAGTCACATGGCCGCTCCTGTCTGGATCACTGTGGCCACCACTCAGACACATTTGCTGCCCTTTCCAGTAAACAGCATTACAGGGCTCCCCTGCTGATGGTTTCCCCCAGGATGTGAGGGGCTGTTCCCAGCCCTGCTCTGATCTGCTGGTGTCTCTGCCAGTGTCAGTCCCCTCCCATGCCTGTTGGTGACAGCGTCATTTCTTCTCTGGCCCAGGGTGACTGGCGGCTCCCAGCTGTGTCCTCACTGGCTTTTTGGCTTTCTGATTGTAGGAAATAGGGTTCAGTCTCCCAGACAAAACCCAGACAGAAAATAGCTGCCTTTATTATTAACAATACTTCACTGATTCTAAATTCTAAGTTTTTTCTCCCAGCTTCGACATAGCATTTGGTGAAACTCAAGAAAAGAAATTGAGTTTTCAGAACACACCAGCCACGGGTCAGAGCAACAGGATGGTCCAGGTGTGTGAGCGTTGCTATTGGTCCAGGCGCCGTGAGGAATAGGGGTCACCCAGGTTTCCACCGCAACTGGGGCAACCCTGTCCCCTTGGAGGGCTGGGCTCACCTGCCTCGGGAGGTTTCCCGGGCCACCCCTCAGCCTGCTGTTCCCTCGTGGCTCCCAGAGCCGACTCAGGGGGACTGGCCACCCCCATGCCTACGGAGAGGCAAGAGGTCTAGACAGACCAGACAGTGCCTGAGACTCCTCAGCTTAGGAAGAAGGGCCTGAGCTGGAGCTGCCCTCCCTTGAACATGTAAGGGGTTAGCCCCACAGGTGCGGCGCTGCCCAAGCTGCCCTGATATCCCCAGCACAGCTCTATGCTCTAGACTCAGTGTGGCCAGGTCTGAGGCTCAGCTGCTTTCTGGGGGCCACTCAGCCCCAGCCCCAGCCTGCAGAGGGAGGCCCTCAGCACCTCCAGAGTGCAGCTGCCCCTGCGGGCGCAGGCTCTGTCCTCTCCATCTGGGGTGTGGGTCAGGGCCAGGGTCTCACAAACCTTTATCACCGGCAGGGTCTAAGATGCGACAAGAAAGCACATAGTTCAGAGGCAGCATTTAAACTTTGTTGGGGAGCACCCCCCACCTCCGACAGGCTCGGGAGAGAATGCTACTCAGTGGATGAGTGAACGTGGCTCATTGCAGGGACGGCAAACTCTCCATCAGGACTCCAGGACTTCTGGGGACCTGTTGTGTCTGCTTTCTAATTTCTGGAGATATACCTAATGAGGAATCCCAGGACTTCCAGCCCAAGTGAGCTGGCCATGTCCAGTGACACGGCTCCATTTCCAGGCCCTGTAAGAGACAAACTGAAGCCAGCAAAGATTTGTCTTTCTGAAGCGACTTGGCTAGGGGCCTCATCACCTCCCATACAAGCTATTCATTTAAAGCCAAGAAAGAAAACCAAGCCAACTGCCTTCCCGCTTGTTACTTCAGCAAGACCACTGTTTACTCTTTGAGGTTCTATTTTCGAGAGAAAGGGCCCATAAGACTCGGCCCCGTGTAGCTGTGTTACGCTGCCCCCTGTCCTTGGGCCTGGGACGGCCACTGCAGAAAGGTCACGATGGGGTGGAGAAGCCCATTCTAGAGCACCATGTCTACATGAATGGCTGAGGGAGGTCACACTGGTGCTCTCTGAAGCTGTCTGGATTTGCCTTGTCCCTGGTAACTCTCGAGTTATTATATTCTTAGGTCAATCCCATAAATTTTGGTGGAAGAGCATCTTGTTGAACAGAGAAGAATGCCCAGGCAAGAAGCAGGAAATCTCCCCTCCCCTGGGGTGAGACTGGGCCAGCAGGGCTCGTCATGTTTTGTGTCCTGACTGTCATTTTGCCAATAATTCCTTCTTGTTCAATTCAACCCAAAGAGTTTAGCCCAGAGAGTCTGGAGCAACAGAAAAAGAACTGAGAAAGGCTGGCACTGCCATGAGGCCACTGCGGTTGGCCACTGAGGTCAGCCACTCCACTGCAGGCTCTGGGTTTTGGTCTCAAGTCTCCAGGGCAGCCATGGCCATGGAGACTCATCCTGGACGGCAGGGGACATTATGAGAGGAAGGGCTCCTTATTGCTCAGCCTGTTGCCACCTCCCACCCGCCCACATGGGGGCATGTGTGGACTTAGGACAGGCAAGAGCCCACTACGTCAAGGTATGGACACTTGGGCCCAACTTCCCAAGGTCATACTACCTCTGACCTCAAGTTAGGGGCTGGAGGCCACAGGACGTCCTGCTGTCAGCTTCACGATGGTACAAAAGCAAAGGTTCCAATCACCATTCCTTGGTACAGGGCAATGGAGGACCTCTAAGCCGTGGGATCCTTCCTGACCCTCCTCTCCATCCTCCTAAAGCCACCCAGGATTAGTAAGCAGGGTCAGGCCAGCAGGTAACACCTGCGTTTGCAGGATGCTGCCCACGGAGTGCCAGTGTGCTTCTGGTAACACTTTCTGCATCTTGGGAGCTGCTGTCCAAATCCATCCTTCCCCGACACCTGGAGGCTCCTCCCCACCCTCCGTCCTCTGGCGGAGGTGCTGGTCAGCCCCCTGCACTGATGGGATTTTACAAATGAGGCTTAAAATTCTTTGTGGGCTTTCCATCTCCTGTTAGTGATTTATTAACAAATGTGGTTCCTACCTCAGAGGAGTATTTTATCTGCCACTTATAAATACAAGGTGTGCAAATACAGCCTGCCATTCAGGCTGTATCCGCAATCCAATTGAAGTGGTCCCATCGTAAATTAAACATGCATCTGTGTAGCAAGTGTCAGCCTTCCCGGGGCCCTGTGGAACTGCCTACTCCCACTGAAAGCTCCTTTGCAGGTACCTGGTGGGAGTGGGTGCTCAGCCGCCAATCAACAGGGCACAGGGCTTGCTGTCATTTTTCTAAAACTCCTCAGCAAGGGACATGTCTGTTCCATGACAGCTTGGGCAGCAAATAGCAGCTTGCAAGTCTGCCTTGTAGAGATAGACTAGTTGTCTTGTTTGTCACCTTGTGTTGGTGACAGGGAGAGGCGTAGAATCTTAATAGAGAACAGTAATTTTGACCTTGTTACTAAATGGATTTGACCTGGCCTAGTTGCCTCTTTGAAATAGGTCCATGAAGGAGCAGGCACATTGAAAAGTTTATGCTTTGGGGAGCTGGTGGACAAGCTGGAAGTAGTGAAAGGGCAAGTTACGAAAATAGGTAGTGATGGCTGCTGGGTGTCAGGTGGTGCGTGCTGCACAGACACGGTGTCAATTACGGCATCTGGGCTGTGCTTTTATGGGAGGGATGGCGCTCAGTGGGGAAGGCTGGGGGCTGAGCAATCTGCCCTTTAGACTCCGTGTGTCTTCCCTGTTACCAGGGGGATGGGGTTGACACTGTGCCAGATAAAACGCTGTTTCCACCTGGAATAATTACCTGTAATTTCTGGACAATGGGGAGCTGTGGCTATCAGCGCACCTACATTATTCTGATCAGGACATGAGTCTCTCGAAGGGGAACCCCAGTCCAGGAATCCAAAATGGTCTTCAAATCACATATGTTCCATCTCCAAATGTGTGTCAGCTGAGTAAGACTGAAAACTGCCCTGTGGAGTGGAGACCCAAAGTCCTGTTGGCAGCAGCAAGACTGCCTAACTGGGGTGGCCAGTCGAGGCTTCTTGAATGAGGGCAAGAGCAAAACTTGCAGTGCAAATGGGCTGGCCCTTTGGAGTTTTTTAAATGCAAGCTCGAGACATTGAGAGGACGCAGCCTGTTGTAAGTTTGCATTTGTGAGGGAGGAGGACGCGTTTGCAGCTTAGAAGGGAGATGAATGTGACCAGGTCCTGTGTATTAACTCAGAGGGTATAAAATTAAAGGAACAGTGTTTGCAAGGCAGTTGGAAGCAATTATGCAGGAAGCTTTAAAAATACGTTTGAAATAATTGTGTGATTAAAAGCAGCTTAGCAAGAAAAAGGCATATATAAAAACATTAAGCAAACATCATTACATTTGCACAGGGGAGCATGGATGGAGGTGGAGAAGAGTGTCTGAGGCGTCCAATGTCATGGTCCAGTTCTTTCTCTCAGACGGTGGCCGGCCGCAGGGTGAATCCAGGGAGGTGCTGAGAATGCCGAGAGCTGGGGTACGCTAGCTCTTCACTTTCTGGAAGTGTCGGAGTGAGGTGAGGCTGTTGTAAGTACGTTTGTAATTTTGCACTGGGCCATGTTCATACTGGACAGCTGGTTGGACACCACTGGCTTAAATCCACGTCTGGAAAGTTGCCCCAGATAATTATGTTTGCAAGTCTGTTTATGAAATGGTGCCCACGGTAGGACCCCACTGTGATGACCTGGCAGTCGAGGTGTCTGTCAGTGCACAAGGAGCAAGGATCCTACAGCTGACGGTTTGCACTCCCCAACGATGACACCTCGGCTATCCTACCCGAAAGCCCTCCCTTCAGACGGGGCTGCCCTCCTCAGCTCTGACACCCCAGAGGCCCCCAGCTGCGTGGTCTGGGCAGCTGGAGAGCCGATCTGACTCCTCTCTGCCTTGGCCCCTTATCTGGGGATGAGGGTGATTACAGCTTCATTGGCAAATGACAAGGGTCTAATGAGTCATGTAGTGCACAGATATTTATGCATATATGTATACGGTTGTTCTGTGGTATGTGTGGGTTCTAGGATGACCTTGGGGGTACCAAAGTCCACAGACACTCAAGTCCTCCCTGATATAAAGCAGGGTAGTATTTGCATATAACACTTCTTCCCTGTACACCTCTGGATTCCTTATAACACCTGATATAATGTAAATGCGATGTAAGTAGTTATTATGCTGCATTGTTTAGGGAATGATGACAAGAAAAAAAGTCTGTCCAGGTTCAATACAGACACAACCATTTACTTTTCTGTTTACTGTTGGTTGAATCCATGGATGCACAGGGCCGATAGTCTGTGTGTGTGTGTGTGAGTGTGAGAGAGAGTAATGCTCGCTGTATGTTTCTATATATTCAGCCAGGGCTGTAGGTAAATGTGTGTTTATTATATGTCATGATTATTCTACATTTTGTGAACTTAGTCATGGTGTCCAGCGTGCAGCTGGCACGCTGCATAGGTAGCTAGTATTGTTATTGTCCTTGGGCATTTAACTTCAGATCCCGTCTCTCCCCCCCCAGCCCTAACTCCTGCATTGCTTTCCCACCCCCTCCTATGGCCCTAGGACACTCTGTGACCTGCCTCCCCCCACCAGAAGCTTTCCCCCGGTGCCCCAATTTGTCCTCACACAACCACCCCAGGCCCTTTGCACATGCTGCTTCTGCTGATGCTTGTTACTTCCACTGCGCTTGGTGACAGTTTATCAAAGACATGCTCTAAGGATGCCCCCTCATCTCTCTCCCTCTCCTTTAGTGCAGTGTCCCTGGAGCAGGTTGCCATATGACCCCGCGTCAGTTTACTGTCGAGGTCCCAGCCTAGAATGTCAGTCTGTGAGATGCAACCTTCAGTCCCCAGAATGTGGACAGTGTCCTGCTCCAGCAGGACCTCAGTAAGGATTTGAGTTACGAGTGTAGTGTCCTACCAGCACTTACCTCTGGGCAGAAAGGTAAGTTCTTTTTCATTCATTTTATTTTATATATCTCACTTACTTTCAAAAACACACAGGGAACAAAGTCACTTTTCAGAATAGGTTGAAGGGCCGAGCGCAGTGGCACACACTGTAATCCCAGGATTCTGGGAGGCCGAGGCAGGTCAATTGCCTGAGCTCAGGAGTTTGAGACCAGCAAGAGTGAGAGACCCTATTTCTAAAAATAGCCGGATGCTGCATATTGTGGCATTCAGGGTATTCCTGGAAAGGAAATTGCCACTAACATTTGGAGCAAACCCGTTTATCGTCCTGACCTGTGGAATGGGACACAGCTGAGTGCTGGGTGATAGAGAAACACAACATCCTCCTGGCTGATGATCAGGTGGAGGTTGTGCTGGTCAAGGCTGCAACAGCTTGTCCTAGTGGGTGAGGGCCACAGCTTCTGGGTGTGGGCGAGGCCCTGGTCACTGCCATGCCCACCCTGGGAAAGGAAGGAAGCGGACGAGGTGCTGTGGACAAAGCCTGCACACAAAGAGCGTGAGGGAGGAAAGTTCAGGGCGTACAGGGAAGTCGCCGTCGGCAAGGTGGGGGAGAAAGAATCAAGGCAAAGAAAATGGTGGAGCTAGCATGTGAAGGGGCATTTATCTGCTTTAACACGTTTTGCTGTCCTTAATGTGTTCTCAGTTTCTCAGAGTTGGGCTGTACTATTTTTTGATTCTTTCTCTTCCCACCTCTCCCATTTTTATCTGCTCTTTGTAATCACTGGGTTCCAGCTTCGGGTCTGTCATGTGGCGGGTATCTCGTTAATAGGACACATTCTTCGGTTCTTATTTAGCAAAAGATGATCCATGACCCACTCTCAGCGTGCAGCTTTGCAGAGCTGGTTTCTGTTCCAGATGACTTGCTGAGTTAGCAGCGTTGGCCGGGCTATTGAACAGTCCTCCCCGAGTTCCATATGTACAGCCGTGCTAATTAATGAGGAGGACCTTCGGTAAGTTCACGCAGAGAGACCATCAAAGTTTCACGCTTGTCTCACAAGGACTGGATCTTTCCAAGGCCTCTGTCTTCCATCCCTTCTTTTCTGTGTCGTATTAAGAGATCTTTTTTCCTTCTCACTTGGTTCCCTAATTCACTCACCTTCTAAACACATAGTGGCTGAGGCTTCCATCGGTCACTCCTTGGGCATTGATGCATCTACGTGAACTGTGCACGCCCTGTCCGGAGGCTGCTCTGTGGTTTGCTTAGGCTGATGGAACTTGCCTACAAGAGACTTAGGAATATGTAATTTTTTTTATCATTAAAAAGTCTAGCCACAATGAGATGCTACTCGGTATCCATGAGAGTGGCTACTGTCAAAAATCCAAGCTAGCAAGCACTGAGGAGAAAGTGGAGAATCTGGAACCCTGTGCACCATTGGTGGGAATGAAAAATGGCATTGTCACCATTGCCAACAGTATGGTGGCTCCTCAAAATAGTAAAAATAGAATTATCAGCTGATGCAGCAATTCTACTTCTGGGTGCATAGTCAAAAGAAGCGAAAACAGGGACCCCAAAAGATACTTAGACATCTATGGTCATGGCAGCTAAACTAAAAGGGAGAGGAAAGCCAAGTCTATATGGATAAACAAAATATTGTGTCTCCACAATGGGGTGTCGATGAGCCTTAAAAAGGAAGGAAATTTTGGCAACTGCTCCATGGACGAACTCTTATTTTCACCCTTATTTAGGTGAAATCCACAAGTCACAAAAGAACAAATGCTGTGTAATTCCAAGTACATGAGGTAGCTGGTGTAGGGAAGGCCGTGCAGATAGAGTAGAATGCTGGCTGTCGGGAGAGGGAGGGGTGCAGAGTTAGTGGGAATGGAGACAGAGTTTCAGTCTTCCAAGCTGAGAAAGTCTGGGAGACGGAAGGTGGTGTTGGTTGAGCAACATTATAAAGATACTTAGTGCCACTGAGCTGTACCCCTAAGATGGCTAAGTTGGAAGTTTGTGTTATGTGTATTTTATCACAATATTTTTTAAAGCCTGAATGCCTGGAAGAAATTCTAAGAAATACTTTAAATGAATGTAAGTTAGAATGAACTTCAGAGTGGCAGACTGCCCCCAGCAGATGAAAATTTGTCTCCATTACCTTCCAGGTAATTAATAAAATCTCCCCGACAGTCCGTTGGTGACTGAGACAGAACCAAAGGGTTCTTGGCAAGGGTCACGGGACGTCTGAGTTTGTCAGGATCAAATGTCTCTGCCCGGGAAAGTGCTTGGTGCTGGCTGGCAGCCCAGCCTGCTCTGCCAGGAGTCCAGGCCTCGCAGAGATCCATCTTCATTCTGGCACCCGCCACGATGTGCCCAGCCAGCCTGTGCTTGGTCAGCCCTGGTCAGGAATCCAACCTGGTTCCATTTTCAATTTTGGAAGCATTGTTGCGGATTAAAAACCGGTCAAATGATGGGAAAGAGTCAGAGTGAACAGCTGCTCTGTCCCCACCATCCTGCCAAGGCCTAAATGAGCCTCCAGGAAGGCTCAGAGGGATGAGGATTGGTACCCGGCAGGAGGGACTGTAGTCCAGGAAGGGCGTGGTGAGTGGGGGTGGGGTGGGGGAAGGAGGGGCCATGGGCCTTAGGGGCCTATCTGTGCAGTGCCAAGGAACAATCATGGGAAGCCAGATCGGTCAAGGTTCTGATTAAATTTTAAGGACTGTTACAACAAAGACGTATGGCAACCTTGCCTACCCCTCATGAGATGGCTGAACTATTTAGCTCCTTTAAAAAAGGACACAATACTCAAAACCATCAGTCATTTTTTATAGCATGAGTATCAGTACATTTTCTTCACTTCCTTTTTGAATGTTTCTTATGTGTAAAAATCATCTCCACTGGAATAGTTTAAAGAATCGTTGATGGTATGTAAGTCGAAGGCTGGCCTTCTGATTATCTTCACCCACCCAGCACCTGCTGCTCCCGGGAGCGGGGTTTTGATTGACAGGTGGTGTGAGTAACACAAACTGAACTGTTCTTGATTGTCCAGCCCAGGCTTAGCCTATGCACAGATGCCCATGCATCTGGGTCCCTGCTGGGGAGGGGGCCCTTGACACCCCTCAGCTTCAGCAGGGCCCCCCAGGAGTCTGGTGTGGGATAAGAGCTCCCTTCCTCAGCATCCTCCAAAGACCTCTGGGAAACTGGCACCTTCCAAAGCCTGCATAGAGTCAGATGCGGGTCTCTCTTGCTGGGGGGACCTTTTGCTCTGTTGGATTTTCAGGTGGGAGAGAGCCCCCAACCCCCACCCTGCTCCTGATGTAGAGTGTGCAGTCAACAGCAAATACTCTGGTACTGAGGTCTAGGGAGAATTTTCATGGTGGTTCATGTGTATTTACTGTTAAAATAACATTCAAGGAAAATTTAGACACTAGTTTTCTCCTATTTTTTCACACAAAGATGTTTATTTTGGGTGTTTCTTTCCAGTTTTTAAAATTCACATTTATGCATGGAAGGAAAAAAATTTTATACACATGCTTATTATGCTTCCTTAGTTGACATGATAAAAATAATAAAAAATTGTTACGATTTTAGTATATATGTAAGATTTAGTATGTAATTTTAGAAAGCTGTGAAAAATTCCATTTGCTTGATATACCATATTTAGTAGTTTTTGCTTTGCTGTCTATTTTAGGCTATTTCTCAACTTTTATTTATTTATTTTTTGAGACAGGGTCTCACCCTGTTGTGTGGCATCATAGCTCACGGCAACCTCAAACTCTTAGTCTCAAGAGATAGATTTGCCTCAGCCTCCTGAGTAGCTGGGACTATGACAGCCCTACAAAGCCTGGCTAGTTTCTAGAGATGGGTCTCGCTCTTGCTTAGGCTGGTCTTGAACTCTTGAGCTCAAGCAGTGCACCTGCCTCTGCCTCCCAGAGTGCTGAGAGTGTAGGCGTGAGCTACCGCGCCCTGCCTATTTCTAATCTTTAATTATTATGAACATCTGGGGAAAGTATACCTTTGTAAAAGTAGTTTTTTGCGTTTTTAATTACTTCCTGATGCCAAATATCGTTACTGGTGCCAAGGTGTTCTCCTATTGCTCTTGCCTCTGTTAGCAATAAAAAAGTTTCTCTTTTCTGTGGCCTCATCGGTGGGTTTCAGGATTGACATTTATTTTCTAGTTGATTTTATGCATTTTTAAGCTTTAGTGAGCACTTTCTCCTTAGGTGGCTGACTGCAGCAGCAGCCCCTGCGCCCGGAATTTCCTCTTCCTGTCTTGTCTGCTCTGTCCTGTAAGCATTTATAAATGCTGCATTTGCTACCCTGCGCTGTATTCAGCTTTGAGCTAACTTTGGCGGAAAACACAGACGAGATTCTTTCCAGGTGGAGAATGAGACGGTCAGCACTTAAGCTAGTTGACCATCGTAACAGGTGGAGAGTTGCAGGAAAGAAGGGACTGTGTGTGACCGCAGGACCTGCCCAGACAGACCTGCTTCAGGTGTGGCTGCCGGGAAGGATCCTCTGAGGGAAGGAGCCTTATGCTGGGAGGTAGGCCTGGAAGGTGAGCAGAGGGCTCTCAAGAAGGTGTGAGGGTACAGGGCGGGGGGACAGGGCAGCATGTCAGAAGCCCCAGGAAGTGTGACGTGTGAGAGGGGAGAGGAGCTGACAGGGCTGGTGAAGTTGGCGGGGGCCAAATCATGATGTGGCATTGCAGGTTACTCTGAGGAGCTGGGTTTGCCTCCAGAGCAGTTGCAAACACAGTGATCTGCCTTGACATGCATTGTCAGAAGAGTGTGTAGTGGTAGGGACAGTGACTTTACATCTTGACCCAGAACAATTTCCCTGAATCCACTTGAGAGTTTCCTGGGTGAGCGGCTGGATTTGAAATCTGTCCAGCTAGGATGCCCTTGACCTAGACAGTGGTCCTCCACATGGCGTCTTGGCCTTTCATTGCTAGGGCGTGGTCAGCTTCAGACTCTTCACAATAAATTTTACACAAACTTTGAAGTGCTTACGAGTGACCACTCTGCTCTCCTGCTCAGATGCAAGTGACTGTGATGTAAGTTAGAGAGATTTGCTAATGCAGACGGACTCCACGAACGTCGCCTTTGGGAGATACTTAGAGACACTTTCTCTGGACTTGAAAAAAATCCCTTCCCCTTCCAGGGAAATCTGCTTAGTGGGCTGCTTACGGCTTCTGTATCATGACCCACACATCCACATCAGAACTGAAGCCTGCCATGACAGAGGACAGCCTCTTGGTCCTTCTCACAGCTGCACACCTCTGCCATTGGGCCTTAAAATGACTCATTCTCATGAATTGTGTTTATAATCTTATACACTTGGGGAACTGACCTGAAAATATGGACTGGGCTGGTAATAAAAATGTCACAATGACGTTATCCCCAAGCCCTTGCTCGCTGCCTGTTGCCTGTCTACACTGCTCTCTGAGAAAGTTATTAGATGTTTATCATCAAGGTTTTGGATAAACACATTAACCAACAACCACATTTAGAATCAGCCAGACATCAAATTTCAATGGACACGTCTATTTCATATTGTCATAGACCTCAAGTCTCATTTTGAATTTTGTTCTTGCGGAATAACGCACATACACTGGAGCATGTAAAGGGTGTGCTCATCTTGAATGTACAGTCCTGCGAAATTGTTTTTTTATCTATGTAGAGACCCTGATCAAGCCATGGGCCATCCCAGACCCAGGGGTTTTCTTCCTTCCCCTTTTTTTTGATCTGCCTCTCCCAAGGGGACCACTCTCCCAAGTTCTTTCACTTGTGAGTTTTTCATGTGCTTGACTTTCATGTAAGCAGAATCACGCGGCGTGTACTCTTTTGTGCTCAGCGTCTTTCCCTCAACATAATAACTGAGCTTCAGCCTCGTTGTTGCGTGTTTCAGTAGCTTGTTCTTTGTTAAATCCCACAATTTGTTTATTCACGTTCCTGTGGATGGACATTTGGACTGTTTCCAGGTTGAAGCTATTACAAAGAGTGCTGCTGTGAATATTCTTGTGCATGTCTTTTTTCGGAGATTTATACTCATTCTTCCTGGATATGCCTAGTATGGTATTACTGGGTCACAGGGTGTGTGTGTGTTTAGTTTTAGTAAATCATGCCAAATTCTTTTTTAAAGTAGTTGTACTAATTTATACACCCACGAGCAGTATATTAATAGCTGTGATTGCTCTATATCTTTGCCCAACACTTGGCTTTGACTCAACATTTAATTCAATATGGATATGTATGTGAAGTGTACGTGGGGGATTTCCAGAGTGACCAGAGGGATAAGATGATAAGTCTTGAGATTGTCCTGGTCCCTTGACTCTCGAGGCCTGTGAATCAGGAACAATGGTCAAAGGCTAGGGGTGAGGTCAGCCTGGAAGGCAGTAAGGGCCAAGAGCTTACAAGTCATCCTCAGAGTAAAGCCAAGGACGGGGTGGTCCCTGAGGATGGTGAAGTGGGGGGATTTCAGAGCCACTTTGGAAACTATAAGATGCCAAAATATACAAGTAAGATATTTGAAGAAATTTTTGTCAACTAGGAATTATTAGTCTGGGTGTTCGGTAGAAATAGATTGCATACTCAAATTGGCTAATTTGATGAGAAGTTAATAAAGGGTCTGTTTACAAAGACTGTGAAAAGGAGCAGGCAGTCACAAAGGCCAGTGTGTTGGTCTCTCGCAGTGTGAAGACAGGAGGAAGGATGTAGTCACTAGACTCGGAAGATGTCGTGTGGCGAGGAACCCCTGAAGTGTGGCCTTCAGTTGAGGATGGCCAGCCCATGAGACCTGGCCAGGAGGGAGCTCAGGATCAACAGGTCCCCACCTCACTCTTGTCCATCCAATGGCCCCTGAGGATGAGCCTAACCAGAAGTCAAGGGCAAGAGTGGCCATTTGTGCAGACTGATCTGAGTCCATCTCCTTGGACAGAGCCAGGGTGGAGAAGGGTGGAGAGAGGTGGCATGTGGGGAGGCAGAAGATGTGCAGACAGCATGCTGGCTTTACTGAGCACCCGTCAGTCTTCATCAGGGCTCACAGGAGCCCAGGTGAGCAGCCCGCTTCATAAATCCTGGGCCTGGGAACAACACCAAACTATGGAGTATTTATTTTCTTGTCCATTTGCCTTTCTAAAAAATGATTAGTTAATTTCTATTCACTCATGGAGAGTCATTTGGACCAGAAAGCACAAACTGATGATGTCCCTATGTCTCAGGTCATTAGCAGTTGACAGTGCGTTCCTTCCCTGCAGCATGAGCTCTGTGAAGGTCAGGACTGGTCCTTACCGGCTTCTGGATTCCCAGGGCTTAGCACACTGCCTGGCATACACAGCGGCAAAGGGATTATCTGCTGAATAAAGAGAAGGATGCCTGGTGTGAACCAGCCCCGAATGATAAGCACATCATCAGTAAATACATGAAGGAATAAGATCCGTGTAGAGATGACAAACTGTAACAAAAATGCCAAGACAGTTCACATCATTATTTAGAAAATTAAACAATGACTGTCTTAGAAGTCGCCTATGAAATATGGAGACTTTGAAAGCATGGCTTTGATGTCTTTGTAATGCAGGGGAAACAATAGGCACAGTTCCTGCTCAGACAGTGGGTTATTTCGTGCCGCTAGTCAAAGCCAATAGCCCTCATGACTGGAGGGCTCTGGAGGGCCTCCTCGTTTGGCTCTGTGAGCCATTGCACAACTTTTTGGTGATGCTGACTTTGGGCCATGTACGTGTGCTTTGGCTGCACCAGCTACCCTGGTCACTGTGTCCAAGGCAGCATGCCCAGTGCCTTCATTATGATTTCCATGTATCATGATTTGGATTCTCTCTTTAGCTATGTGTGACCTAAAACCAACCAGTGCGTGCCTCCCATCCTGTTCCTCTCCCTTCCTAGAAGTCCCTTGCCTTCTTTCTGGTCCCCATGTCTCAAACTCTCCCCTAGGTGATACACTTGCCAAGCCCTCAGCCCATGTATTTGGGTGAGACCCATGCCAAGGCTTACCTGGGCAGTACACCCACCCCTTGGATGCAGTAATTAGCTGAGAGGCAGGCTGGGGGCTCCCCACGGGCTAATGGCACAACAGAACTTGCTCGTGGGATCCTGCCGAGGTACTGGCAGAGGCCAGGGTGCTCGTCTTCTGGGGATGTGGTCCTAGCATGCCAAGATGCTGTGGGGGGAAGCTGAGAGCCAGGCCAGGAGGGAGGGCTGAGCAGGCCATCCTAGCGCCTCAGCTAAGCCCTGGTCTAGCCACAGCTGGAGCCTGAATGCGCCCCCGCACTTTGTGGCTGCAGGACACGTTGGTCATTATGCCTGGCTTTTGCGCTGTGTGTTCCGTCATTTCCAACCTGAGGAATTCTACTTCATGCCAAGGCACTTGAGGGCTAGACGGACAGTCAGTCATCTCTGCATTTTCTCCCATTTCTCGTATGTCACGGTCTAAGCTAAACTCTGATTATGAAGCAGATGCCCTCAGTTTGAGGACCTGGGCAGCACCCAGGGGAGGAGCTCGTGTGTGTCTAAAGGCAGCTGGAGGGAGGCCCTGGTGACATCACGTGACACTGTGACCACCTGACACGGCCCTCTCATGGGAGTCTGGCTGTAAACAGCACCGTGTGCACTGAACTCAAGGACAGGTGAAACCAAGGCAGCAGGTGAGAGGTGGTGGTCACACAACCGTGAGGACAGCCGGAGAGCAAGGCTCACGTCCTCTGTAGCTGTGTCACTCCCCTGCACCGCCTTGAGGTCTTTTGACAGAAAATGAACAGTGACCTTATCTTCAAGCTTTAAGGACTCAAGTTAAATATGACACACGCCAAGGGCATGACACAGGTAGGGGAGAGGAGGAAAACGCCCTCCATCCCGCAGAACAGTTCACGAGAGCGGGGGAGGGTTGTCTGGAGTCGCTTCCTCTCTGCTGGGCTGGGTGTATGTCATTTTGTTTATGCTTTTTTTGTTGTTGTTATTGTTTCTTTCCTGTGGTTGATTTTGCTGGAGGTGTTAATACAGTTTTACTTTTCCCCTTCTTGACTCCAAAGAAGTCCCTTGGATGAAGAGACCTCATTGGTGAGACAGGGCTTTCTAGGTGACAGGGAAGTCATCACCACAGGAGCAAGGGCGGGGCGGCCGGGACGCTCAGCTGAAGGCCTCATTGCCGCGCTGCCTGGGTTGCTGTGGTGCCCAGCATCGTAGCCGGAACAGCCTCATCTCTCTGGGAGCTTTGCTGTGTAATGATCAGCTGCCTTTCGACTCGGGCAGGCTGCAGGTAATGCACCATTTACCTACTGTCCATCCGCATCGTGGTGGGGACGTTGCTGTGTTAGAGGCACAGTAGCAACTTTTGACTTTCTTTCTGGGAGCCAGTCTTCCCAAACCTCAATGCCAGGGAGATGATCTCGGGAGTTCGTGCTGGAGACTGGCTGGGCAGCACCTTCCCTGTCTTTAGGCTCGTCCATTTTCACATCAGACCGTTCCTGAGGGTCCTTGAAACGCCAGGAATGAAGAGAAGGGACTTTTATTTTTAAAGCAGAGAGAAAGTTAGAAAGTAATCAGTTCGCCCCAATTAAGAATAATAATAATAATACTTTGAATTGGTGCATGGTATGAGAGTTGATTTGTGTTCCTTGCCAAACTTCTCACGTATGGCTGCTGTCTTTCAGGTTGTCACACGTCCACTGTGAGATGTGACAGTGATGGCCTGTTTTGAAGTATTTAATTACTGGCATTGTTTATTGAGAGAATATTATAGCCTCACTTAGGCATCTAATTTCACACAGCATCTGCTATCGATGTCACTGAGTTAAGTATTTGGAAGAGACAGAAGAAAGCAAATGGAGAAAATAAAAATATATATAATTCATTGCTATGGAGGCACAAAAGAGAGCCTCCTGGACAGTCAACACCTTAGACGCTGTCATACTGGCAATCAAATGTGTGCCGTATTTTGCCAAGGATCCTGGGCCGTCACATCTGCCATCACCACCTGTGATCATTTTCTTCCTCTTTTGCACTAAATAATCAATTACAAGGTTCTGGGTTTTTCTCTGCTTACTCATTTATTGCTGGCTCAAGACCTTGCTTCTGATAGTGCCAGAATGAAGGCTCGAAAGTGTCCTTATTCAGAGGTCAGGGCAGACAACTCGTGGGTCACCAACGAGTCTCAGAGCTGATATGGTCATAGACAATGTGTGCGAATGTCTGCTTTGAAAATGTTTTAAAGGTGTAAAAACTCACAGAGCTCAATGCTGCTGCAGTTTTGAGGCTGAGCCAGGCTCTCTCTGGGCTATCCCTGGAAATGGCAAGTTGTCACAAACTTTCTAGAGAGCAATTTGGCAATGCATCTCTTTATCATTTAACCTGGTATCTCCTATTCTGTGAGGCTATCCTAAGAAAATGGTCAGTGTCTCACATATCCTAGCAGCTCACATGTGGTGGACTGAGGTTGTAAAGGAGGATTTGCACAAAGAGATTGATTATGGCATTAAATGAATGCACAATGAAATACCCCCATCAAATAGAACCATGGAAATGTTCAGTAAAAGGGAACCACTGAATTATAACAATAACAGCATTATGTGATCAAGACTGACGTTTACTTTACTGAGTTTCTAATGTGTTAATAACACTGCTAAAATGTTAAGTGAAAAAAAAAAAAGGAATATAAAACTATGTACGTTATGACCTTAACACAGATGCCTGGAAGAGGGAAGAGTGGTAAAATTGCAGGTGATTTTAAACTTATTCTTTGTATCTATTTTTCAAATAGATAAATTTTTTATAATAAAAACATGTTATAAAGGTGTGTGTTAATGACATAAACTTACTTTAAATATACACAAAGAAAGTAATATTCTTCAAAAAGATTCTATTACCCTGGACAATATATAAAAATACCATTTCCTCTCCATTATTTTCATACCTACCCCCCTTATTAGCAAATGCTTGGATTTCTTCAGCATCTTTCCTAAAGAGAAGGCAGGCACCTTCTCTGATGGTCCTTGGGGTACACGTGTGGCCTTAGGTATAGGTAAGACAAATATGAAATACTGGGCACCCTGAGTATCTTTTATTTTTTTTTTTATAGACAGGTTCTTGTTCTGTCTCCCAGGATGGAGTGTGGTGGCATCATCATAGCTCACCGCAACTTCAAACTCCTGGACTCAAGTGATCCTCCTGCCTGAGCTGGGACTACGGATGTACAACCTGATGCCATGACATGTGGATAACTTTTTCTATTTTTTTGTAGAGACAGGGCCTTGCTTTTGCTGAGGCTGGTCTCAAACTCCTGGCCTCAAGGGATCCTCCTTTTTTGACCATCCAGAGTGTTAGGAGCACAGGTGTGAGCTACACAACTGCTCCGTATCTTAATGGTACACGGTGGGGTTGCACGTATGCTCTGGTTGGTGCAGCAGACCTGTTTAAAGGCTCCCTTGGTATATGACAACTTGCGACTGAGGAGACCTCTGGTGTAGGCTGTGTCTCACTCTAGATGTGAGATGCTGAACATGTGATCTGTGGACCTCGCCTGGAAGCTTGTTGTAAGGGCTGAGTGTAGGACCAGCCAGACCCCCTGGATCTGAATCTGGGGACAATAAGATCCCCAGCTGGGTCCTGGACACGTGCAAGCTTCAGGAGTGCTGTCACAGGAGGCACCTTGGGAAAACTGATGACGGGATTTGGAACCCTGGGGAGAGTTCACACATTCCCCAGCACCCCTTCTGGGGAGGAGCATTTGGTGGTCATGGTGACTGAGTTTCTGTCGGTGGCAGGAATAGACTTTACCCAATATTTGTTACCTGCACCAGCCCTGTTGGGTTGATGTCCAATCAGAGCTTATCTCGTCAGCGATGGAGAAGTGGGGTGGAGACCAGGGGAGGCCTAGCACCTGATGCCAAGGCAGCCGGGTGACTCCTTTAGCAGTGTGTGGCTCTAGAAGCCAGGGCAGCAGGGGTGAGCCCCTCAGGGGGTCCAGCAGCCCTGACATTCTTTGACAGCCCTGCTTGCTTTAGAATGATAAATCAGCCTGTCTTTGCTTTTTTTTAAAAGAAAGAAATTGACAAAATGTGTCAATTTTAAGTTTTACGTTCTTCTTCTCAAATGTGTCAATTTTAAGTTTTACGTTCTTCTCAGTTAAGGGCAATCCCCTCTAATTTGAGGTCTCTTTCTAAATATCCCTGTCAGCCGCCTGCATCTTTCTGACCTCCTGTGAATAAACCCACTGAGTTGGAAGGTGGGCTGGGTGGTTGCAGATGCCTCTGACAAAGCTCAGTGGATTGAATTTAAAGGTTTGTTCTTTAGCTGAGACTAGGATATTTTTCTGTTTAGCTGTTAACACTGTTTTCTTTCACAATGACACATTTTTTTTTTTTTATAATGGTCTTGGCAAAAAGAGAAAAATGTTGGAAACCTGCGTGCGAGTGGATTAGACAGCTACTACCTGCCTTCTTGTCATAGGCCTTTCTGAGGGACCGGGGCATTATAAAGAAGAGGTAGTCTCATCCTGGCGGAGATCTGATCCACTCTCTGGGCATAAACCATCATTCTGTGGGGCAGACACAGGGTGTACCCTAGAAAGGGACAGAGTGTCAACCCCCCACCCTGGGCCTATCTCCCCTCATGAAATTAGGGAGAGTGACTTCTCCACTGCAAGCTGAGATCGGAAGATTTCCAACTTACATAAACAACAGAAATGATACATGACACTGTAAACTGGCATCTGCAGGGGAATCGCTGCCCTGAGGCGTATGAGCAGCACTGGCCCGGAGCATTGTCATCCACTCCCGGCGGGAGCCCAGAACATTACCATCCATGCCCCTCCAGGAGAGCTGCACAAATCCCAGGGCTCAGGGCTCAAGGCTTCAGCTTCCCGGGATGGTTCCAGTTCCGATGGCCTCGGCTTCCTGCACACAGCTGTCTTCTTCCTGTGCCCTCTTCCCTGCTCTCTGCTCTCTCTCCGACTGCCCCTGGGGTCTCACCTTCCCCTCCAGACACCTATCAATGTCTTTTCCTCGGCACACGCAGTGCCCTCATGCACCTGTTGCCAGCTGTTACAATAATAAAATGTCACCCTGGCCCACTACTGTTAGCAAGAAATGAGATGTGACACCTCGCCCTTGACAGTGACATAGTGGTAGATCAGGGCCAGCCAGGGACTCACAACTCCGGCTGAGCTGACCCTCTGATCAGCTGTTGTCACCTGGGCACAGCAGGGAGCTGGGGCCTGGAGCCTGGGTGCCCTGGGTCTGGACTTAACCCTCCCGTGCTCGGCAGAGCCAGGAGCTGTGTTCCCCCGGATGTTGCCCAGAGTGTGTGTGGCGAGCCACACCCCAAACCTTGTCAGACTTAGCCCAGGGTGCAGGGTGATGGGTTCCTTTATCCGAACTGGCTGGGGTGCATCCCTGCAGACTTGGACGGAGACCTGGGTCTTTCCATATCTGAACTGCAGCTTTTGTGCTTTCATTTTCCCAGGATGGAGTCTTTACCTGACACTCACAGCTGCGCACAGCCTTTCCGCCCACACAGCTGGCCATGTGGGAAGGGTTCCTCATTCCTCAGTGTCCCTGTCACAGAGAATAATGTCACACCACAGCACACTGCCCAGGGCACAAGTGCTTGGCACTGAGACAGACCTGAGGAATCTGGCTGCTGGCTTGTAGGAGACAGGCGTTGCTTAGGCTTACGGGGACACAGCATCTCCACCTTTTCAGTAGGGAGGGATTGCGTTTTCCCTGAGTCTCCATTGTCTGTTGTGCTGGTGGCACAGACAGAAGCACGCCTGACCTGTACCTTGACATTTCATTCCAGAATCAGAATGTCCCCAGGGTATGTTCCAGAGATCCAGACAACCTAGGCGGATGGGTGTCAACGGTGGCCTCCAGTGCACCGCAGGGCCCATTTAGTTTGAGAATTAAGAGGGATTCAGGAAGTGCCTATCACATCCCAAGCTCAACTGAGGTCTCCAGGGATAAAAAGAGGAATACATTCAGGAGAAATAAACATGGAAATAAATTCTTCGTGTGTAATTTGTAAACATATGTAAAAATGCCCCCCAAAGGGAGAAGGGAACAAAATGACTCTGCTTGGGGGGCTCAGAGTTGGGGTGAAAGGCCCCTGAAGGCTGAGGGGGCAGGATGGGCTACAGCGACAAGCCTCCCCAGCCCTCAGGGGTTTGAACTGGGAAGGTCACTTCTCATCTGAGGACTGGTCGGGAGGTGTCAGCAGGGCTCAGCTCCACGCTGGTGTGGTGGTGGGAAGCAGTGCCACTAGATCCCCAGTGGACCCTGTCTTGTCCCTCCCATTGGTGCTGGGTCAGGGAGGGGAAGGAGGAGAAAGGGCACGAGCCTGAAAGGGATGTATCTCCCACCCACGTCTCTGGTCCAAGCAAGTCAGGTGATGGATGCCACCTCAGAGCATGGCAAGTATGACCTTGCCACATGAGTGTGACCTTGCCACGTGTCCAGAAGGAAGAGGAGAAGCCTACTGACAGCCACAGGGACAAGGCCTTCCAGCAGCACGGACAGCATGTGGGCGCAGGAGCCCCGGGCCTGGATCGGTGCTAGGCCAAGGTGGGTTGACATGTGTCCTGCAGCCTGCTGCCTCTGAGCACAGCACACAGCAGCTCTGTCTCAGCACCTGTGGGGCCCTGGGTATGAGGGTGGAGGACGAGAAGCAGGGGGTGAGCAGAGAGGAAGAATGACTCCCCAAATCCTATGCACTCTCCACGGGGGCTCCTTGAGGGTCACAGCCAGCCCTTATATATCTTCCTGTCCCCAACCCTGTTGGGCTGTGGCTATGTTCTCATGGCTTGGGCCCTGCCTGGCAGAATCTCGCCTAGCTGTGTGGGTGCTGAAGGTGGCTCAGGGACCGAGGGGGTGGCCTTGGAGACTGGCCCCCACCCAGTGATGTCTGGCTGAGTAACAGGGGCTTCCTAATCTCAGCCACTACTGAGGGAGGCTGTCTTGGCTTCAGGGAGCTGGTCTGCAGTGCCGAGCAGCCACATTGCAGCAGCCATGACCTCAGCTGATTTCTGGCGGTGCAGCAGTCTGCAGAGGTTGTCCTGGTCGCTGGACAGGCTCTCTGGGGCCATCTCTGCCTGGGCTACCCTGAGGCCGGGTAGCAACGTGAACTGCAAGGGCAGGAGCCAAAGAGCGCAGGCTCCTGTGCCATGCCTGGGTGTTGTCACCATGCTCTGTCCAGTGACAGAGCACACAGTCGCACAGCCATAGCACAAGGCAAGAGAAGCTGGGAAGTGCCGGCTAGTGGAAGCGAGAAGCGCTGAGATGGTTCGGAACTCTGTTCTTCCTCTCCGACTGTCCAGGAGCACAGGGAGTGGGGCCACACGGTCTCGAGGAGCAGGTGGTAAAGCCAGGGGAGAATGTCACCCGTGTTAAGATGAGCATAGCTCCCCCTCGGAATCAGGCCAACTTCTTCCTCACACCCGTCATGTCCCACAGGAAGAGACTATCACTCCCCAGGAACAAACCCATCCATGGAGACTAAGCCATTTCTCAGCACCTGGAGTGACTCCTCAAGCCCTGGGAAGTGAGGAAGGCTGCGCCCGCAGAGGCTCTCGTGGACGTCTCTGCTCGTTCCAGCTCACGGGGCTGCCACTGCACTTCCACATGGCGTCCCAATGATCAGCATACACAGGAAAAATGAGCAAGCTCATGTTATATTTTAATATATTTTACATTTATATGTCAACACATAGAAAACGTTTTACAAATATTTTCTAAAATTTGTAGTGAATATTTTGTAAATAAAGACACATTTAGCAGCAACTTCCCATTTTCCCAGTGTACCTATGTAGGGCGACATTTGGGATACCTCGCAGAGTCCTTGGGGCCTCAAGACCACATTACCACGATGGGGACTCCAGGCAGAGCCTGTCCATCCCATCAAGTACAAATCCCTCACCATCTTAGCTGAGAACCAGCACTTGGCTTTCCCACCAGTGATTCAGAGAACAGGTGTCTTTACAGAACAATAGGAATCTCTACATCTGTTGAATGTACTTGAGTTTATTTAGAAATATCTGTTGTACGTGTGGGAAGGCTTGCCCAGGCTTGGGGCTTTGCTGCGTGGCTGCCATTGGAGACCTGCCATTTAGCCACCTGTGCTACATAGCCCAGCATCCAATTGCAGTGGGGATGCAATGATAGTGGCACCACCGGGTTTTATATTCGCTCTCACTTGTCTCACCTTTCAGTGACTATAATCACGTTAAGGTAAAATGCATCGAAACTGCTTACCGACCGGGTCATCAACTTTAACGGTGTTCTCAGTTTATATTTAGTTATTATACAAGCTCTTCTGGGAGATCACATTTCCAAGCATTTGTTGGAGGTAAGTTAAGTACACCCTGGCAGATAGCGATGAACGAAACCCCTCCTCTCTCTGTGCTGTGTGATCAGACAACTTCCCCTGCCCAGTGCGGATTCTGACGCAGCTCAGATGCGTGGAGGCAGGTGGCTCTGAGCCCCACAGCCCTGCAGCTGGGGGAGCGGAGGCAGCCTAGAGAAGAAAGGCTCTCAGCAACGACCAGGTTCCTCCAGAAAGTGGCTGCTGCTGTTTCTGGAATGACCCCGTGGAATCTAGGCAGTTTTCTAGGTAGGAGCGGGGTCCTGACCTCTGCCCTGTAAGGTCTCTGTATGTTAGGGCTTGGCAGGAAGTAGGAGGCACATTCACTCTGGGGACTTGAGCAGAGTTCAGCAAAGCTGTCTGCTTACCAACGGTGGGCAGGGGAGTGTGCTATCACTGGGCTGCTGACACCAGAGTGCTGCCATGCATGCCCCTGAGGGGCCAAGGGAGGGTGGTCCCCAGACTTGAGAGGACAGCCTGGAGGCGGCCGCAGCTGTGCTGGAAGGAAGCATTACCCATCGGCAGGCAAGCTGATGAGAGAGAGCCGGGGTGGCACCCCCGGGCCCACCCCCTGCCCTCTGGGCCTCTTGCAGGGGCCTTTCATGGACTGGTCTCCTCCAGAAGCTGAGGAGTAAAGCATCCGGATGGGGCACCCAAAGGGGTCCCTCCCGGGCGTGGAGCAGGTGGCAAGGAACAGATGTTCAGTGCAGTCCTGAGCCACTGACCTCTCCAGGCCAGTGGCTTGCCCGTGACCAGGCCTGCCACGGAAGCTGACCAGTGCAAGAGAAGCTGATCCACTCTCAGATAAGAACCGGGTGGGAGGAGAGCCGGATCTGGTTTCAGAAGGTCTGAGTTCCAGTCCCAGGACAGCCACTGGCCAGCACTCACCTGGACAAGTCACAGGCCTCCATTTTCTCCTGTGCAAAGTGACAACGATGATCACCCCCTGGGTTTTTGTGGTGCCTGAATAGGCTCAGAAACGGAAGGTGTGCGGCGAGTGTCCAGGAAGGGGACTGGCAAGGGTGTGGGGGTGTGAAGCGGAGCGTGGTGGTGTCCAGTGAAAGGAGAGAGGGAAGATGAGAGCTGGCCGCTCCCCTGCTCAGCGGCTGTGGGTGCCACACTGGAGGTTTAGGCTGGACTGAGACCACGGGAGAGACTGAGAGCTCAAGCAAGGGGGCCCGGGGTTTGGCACAGGGCAGTGGTAAGAAGAACACAGCCAAGGGGCTGCGTGGAACTCAGGGACAGGCCGTCACGATGACTGGCTGTTTCTGCCTCCGGTGCAGAATGGGAGGAGGATTGCCCAACAGCACGTGCACCCTGTGTTAGTTACCTAGTGCTGTGTAACAATCACACAGATTTAACAGTTTGAAGTGGCATTTTATTAACTTACTTTCTATCAGTTGGAAGTCTGAGCACAGCTCAGCCGTGTCCTTGCGAGGCTGTGGTCCAAATATTGGTGCCGGGACTGTGTTTTCATCCGAAGGCTCTGTGGGGAGGGATCTGCTTGCAGAACGCTGTGTTTCTTGGCAATGTCCACTTCCTTGCCACTGAAGGACCGGGAGCCCCGCTTTCTTGGTGGCTGTTGGCTGGAAGCCACCGTGGCACCTTGTGGGTGGTCCAGCTCACAGCACTGTGGCTTGCTTCGTCAAAGCCAGCAGGGGAGAGTCTCTTAGCGAGGCACGTGTGCAATCACATGCAAGGTAGCCACATGCAGCTGTCTCTGTGCCATGTTCTGTTGATTACAAGCAAGTCACAGGTCCCCTCTACAGTCCCAGGGGGGCTGGAGCACACGGGCGTGGACACCAGGAGGCCAGGTTTACGGGCTACCTAAGCGTCTGTCCATCACAGATGCCAAGACAACATCTCTTTTTTTTTTTTTTTTTTGAGACAGAGCCTCCAGCTGTCACCCTGGATAGAGTGCTGTGGCATCACAGCTCACAGCAACCTCCAATTCCTGGGCTCAAGCGAGTCTCTTGCCTCCGCCTCCCAAGTAGCTGGGACTACAGGCGCCCTCCACAATGCCCGGCCAGTTTTTGGTTGCAGTTGTCATTGTTTTTGGTGGGCCTGGGCTGGATTCGAACCCGCCAGCTCAGGTGTACGTGGCTGGCGCCTTATCCCGTTGAGCCATAGGCGCTGAGCCAAGACAACATCTCAAGTTGTGTCATTTTAAGAAACAAAACAACCTGCTAAAAGCTTTCCTGCTTGTGGAATGTTCTCTTCTTTTCTTACACAAAAGGCAAATAAAGGTTTTAGTTGCATAAGGGGCCTATTGATTTGAAGTATATGATTTCTTTAAGTCGTGGCATCAGAACCCGGTTGTGTTTCTGGAAGAAGCATGGAGGAATCCCAGAAGTGCCTTTGAGAAGCCCCTGGGCTTTCCTCAGGCCTCACTAAGAGAAATTGTCACTTCCCAAACTAAAGTTTTATTCTGTGGAAATGGATTTAGATGGGAAACTATCATGGTAAAAGGGAGAGGTTTTTATATTGTAAAAATAATTTTTTTGATTTTCAGCCAAATGACAACAGAAAAGAATTTTAAAAGCTCAAATAACTTAGGCAACTCCCGGAGTGCCTGTGATCTCCTGCCCTTGGACTTGTTTATGAAAAATATTATTATTTCGAACCACGAATCTCATCGTATACAATTTTAGTGATGTCATACTTATAGAGATAATACCATTTATATTTTTAAGATTTGTGAAAAAATCATGAACGAGTTGATTTTTGGTTTAAATTATCTTCCAGGTGGACGATAACTATAAGAAATATTACAGCTGTGGCTGGGCGCCTATAGCTCTGTGGTGAGGGTGCCGGCCACATACACCAGGGCTGGTGGGTTCGAACCCGGCCTGGGCCTGCTAAACAATAGCAAAAATAGCAGTGCATTGTGGCGGGCGCCTATAGTTCCAGCTACTTGGGAGGCAGAGGCAAGAGAATCGCTTAAGCCTAAGAGTGTGAGGTTGCTGGGAGCTGTGATGCCACGACACTCTACTGAGGGTAACACATGGAGACTGTGTCTCAAAAAAAAAAAAAAAAAAGCAAGAAAGAAAAAGAAAAAAGAAATATTACATTTGTTATCCTAATAACACCATGGGAAAGTATTTGGGTCATAACTAGATACTTTGCTAGTTGTTTTAAAACTGAATTTAATGTATCTGTCTATATACTTTTATGTAACTAGATACTATGGTGACTAACCCTTGAATTTTTTCTACTTTGAACTTTTAAAAAAAGCATATTCATTGTTTTCTCAGCTAGTTGTTCCATGTATTTGCAAGTTTCATGGTTGAACACATTAATTATGGTAAATAAAAAATAAAAGAAACAGTAGGTATTCCCTCTTATATTCCTCAAATAATTTAGCAGCTTGTTTGGCTTCCTCTGGGCCAGACTTCTGGGGTGTCGTCCCCAGACATTCTGCAGAACATATGTGGTCATTTGTCCCAGGAAGTTTGGGAAGATGGAGATGGCTATGCTAATCCTTTCATTCTGTGACCAGTTGGAACCTAGACAAATGTCCACCCAATTTTCAGATTTAGGGAAAGGGACACATTTGCAAAAAGAGTTTGCCCACCTGGGAGACTCTTCAGCTGCGGGCAGGACGAGGCAGGGATGGCCTCGGTGGGAAGCTTTCACTGCAATGCCCGGGGTGACTCCCTGGACCCACCCACTGCCTCGGTTCCATCCAGAGCTTGCTGTGGGGAGCGCTGATGTTCCTTCTTCTTAGGGCTGGAAATCCTACATTCTATGATTTCAGGATGTCTGATTCCTTTCCTTCTACAAGCTTTTCACTTAGACTTGCAAGAAACAACCTAAACGAAAGTTAGGAAGATGTCTAGCCAAAAAGCATTACTTTATTTTATTATTTTATTGCAAGAATATTAGAGGGTACATGTGTTTTATTCACACACTTTGTTTTTGGCACAAATTGAGTCAAGGTTATAAATGTGCCCCCCCACACACACACAGTGCACACCGTACCCATCTTCTCCTTTCCTCTCCGCAAGCTTGAATTTCACCGAGATTCACCTGCATGTGTGCCCTTAAGGGTCAATCGATTGGTTCCAACTTGGAATTGAGTACATGTATTTTTTCCTCCATGTTTCACTTAGAAGAATGGTCTCCAGTTCCCCCCAGGTTGTTATAAAAGATACTAGGTCGCCATTTTTCTTTGTGGCTGAGTAATACCCCACAGTATGTTTATACCACAATTTTATTAGTCTATTCGTGTATTGATGGGACACTGGGTTGTTTTCACATCTTTGTGATTGTGAATTGTGCTGCTATAAACATTTGAGTACAAGTGTCCTTTATATAAAATGGCCTTTGGATATATAGCCAGCAGTGGGACTGGATCAAATGGTAGGTCTACTTTAAGTTCTTTGAGGTATCGCCATACAATTTCCATAGAGGTTTCATTGGTTTACAGTCCCACCAACAGTGTAAGAGTTCTTTTCTCTCTGCGTCCTTGCCAGGATCCCTTGTTTGGGGACTTTTTAGGAGCAGCCATCTTCACTGGAGTTAGGTGATATCTCATTGTGTTTTTGATTTGCATTTCCCTGGTGATAAGAGACGTTGAGCATTTTTCCATGAGTTTGTTGGCCATTCGTAGATCTTCATTTGAGAAGTTTCTGTTCGTATCTTTCACCCACTTTTTGATGGGGTTGTTTGGTTGTTTCTTGAATTCTTTGTAGGTTTTGGTAATGGGCTTTTTATCAGATATGTAGCATGTGAAAAGTTTCTCCCATTCTGTGTGCCATTGGTTCTTCTGATTGTGTCCTTGGCAGGGCGGAAGCTCTTTAATTTGATCAAGTCCCATTTATTTATATTGTGATTGCTTTTGGGGTCTTCATGAATTTTTTGATAAGGCCAATATAAATAAGCATTTTTCTAGTTTTCCAATATTTTCTTCTAGGATTCTTATAGTTTCCTGCCTTAGGTCTAAGTCTTTTATCTTTTATCCATCAGGAGCTAATTTTTATGAGTGATGAGCGGTGTGGATCCTGTTTTAGTCTTTTTCATGTGGCTGCCCAGTTTTTCCAGCATTGTTTACTGAAAAAGGATCCTTCTCCCACCACATGTGTTATCAAAAATTGCACAAGAATATGATGATGATTTCATCTTTGGGCTCTCTGTTCTGATCCGTAGGTCTCTGTTCTCTTTTGGTGCCAGTACCATGCTGTTTTGGTTACTGTAGCCTTGTTGTATACCTTGAAGTGTGGTAAAGTGATGCCTCCTGCTTTGTTCCTATTGTGTATGGTTGCATTGGCTATTTGGATCTTTTCTTGCTCCATTCAAAGAGAAGAAATATTTTTTTTTAGAGCTAAGAAAATGGCATTGCTATTTTCATGGGAATTACATTAAATCTCTGAATCACTTAGGTAGTAAAGACATTTTAGTAATGTTGATCCTGCTGATCTAAGGGCATAGGGCATTTTCCCACCTGTTTCCATCCTCTGCACTTTCTGTCCTCAGTGTTCCGTGATTCTCCCTGTAGACGTCTTTCACCTCCTTTGTTACTAGGCATTTTACTTTCTTTGTTGCTACTGCGAGAAGTGTTGCATCTTTGATTTGATTCTCAGCTTCACTGTTGATGGCATATTTGAAAGCTACTGATTCGTGTACGCTGATTTTGTAACTTGAGACTTTGCTGAAGTGATTCATCAATTCCAAGAGTCTCTCAGTTGCATCTTTGGAGTTTTCTAGATGTAAGATCATACTGTGAGCAAAGAGCAATAGTTTGATTTCTTCTTTTCCCACTTGGCCCCCTTGATTTTATTTTCTTGCCTAATGGCTCTGGCGAGAATGTCCAGCACTATGTTAAATAAAAGTGGTGAAAGTGAACAATTTTAATTATTTGTTTTCATTTAGATTCTCTCAGAGAGCCTGGTTCTGATGGGCCATTGGAGAGACAGCTTTACTGTGGTGCATTTAAACAACCTGTTGAGAAACCAACTCTGGAAAAGTTGACAGTATTAGTGCTTAAAAGATTATATGCCAGTGATTTGTGAGAACAGGGGTAGCTCTCCCCGGTTTTATACAGGAGCCCCCAGATCAACAGGATCCCTCTCACATAGGGGTGTGGTCTGGGTGCTGCCCGGCGGATGCAGAGTGTGGTGTGAGCAGCGCCCCCTGGAGGTGAGCTGTATGATACCCTTCAGAGCTGGCCATGGCAATGTGAAAGCTGAAATGGTACTAGATTACACTGCTTGGACTCTAGCAAAGGGCGAAGGGAAAAGCAGAGGGGAAGATCAGCGAGGGAGTTGGGGGAACAAGCTGGAGTCTGAATCAGGTCTGTCTGAAAGTGGCTGGAGTGCTCCTGAGGCTTGGCCCCTCTCTCCAGTAGTGGACTCTGTGGTGTGGCAACCAGGGGCCCAGGGCCCTTTGAGGATGGAGGCTGTCACTTCTCCAGCATTTAGAAATATTGACTTGAACGCTCACAACTAAGTCTCCCCCAAACATTGCCATTTCTGCTTGGTTGTCTGTGCTTCTGAGGTCTGAAAAACATTTTTTTTTCTGCCCAGATCGGTGTCCTGGGGTGTCTTCCCAGTGTTTTCTTCTAGTGGTTTCATAGCTGAATGTTTTAAATTTAAGTTTCTGATTCACTTTTATTTTATTTTTGTTAATTTAACAACACAAATTTAAAGCATATGCTCTGTCAATATCAAGCGTAAAACATTGTCTTTTGATGTTCTGTTGTTCAGTATAAAGATACTAATTAATTTTACAATTATTTCAGTCTTCCTGGGGTCTTAAAATGCTTACAAAATATGGACATCTAATGTTGTGGTGGGGAAATCTGGAGCCAATGTGACTTCCTTTTTTTAAAGCAATGCCTTTTCATTTCTGCTTTTGTTTTTGTTTCCTGCATGGATACTTATCATATTTTTATGTATTTTTTATTAATCCTTAAAACTCAACACTTTCATCAGTGTATGACTATGAGGTTTTTTTAAAGTGCAAATCCAATTTTTGCTGGTGGAAAACGATTTTAGACTTTGGGTTCAAGCTTTTTGATTCTTCTGTCTTAGGGAAGATTTATTCTGCAGACATTGCTTCTATTCCATTTATTTTGGTCTCTTTTTCATGAAAAGCAATCTGATCTCCATTCTCTGTCATTCATATCTATCATGCCCTCTCTTACCATTTTGCTTTGTTCCTTTCCTCTGAGCTCTCACTCCTCGGAAGGTCATCGACTCCGTCACTGACAGGTCGGTGTTTTCTTGCGTCTCCAGTCTCAGCTCGGACATCTTACTTTGCGTTAATTCGCTCTTTTTTGTCTTCCCTCTAATCATGCAGTGCCTTTCACCCTGGAATTCTCTCGTCCTTCGTCTCTTGTTTCTAAGAGCTCTTCTATTTTTAAAAGATATTTTTGAGAGTTTCAATAGATGCTGCAGAATTTTGCTGAAGTTTACTTTTGTAAGATTCTGCATGTAGTTTTCCAAAGTGTTTTTCCCTACATAGTGAGTTCTCCTCATTTTTTCATGTCAAGAATCTCTGGGTTTTGGTTTTTTTATTCATTCATTATTGAATGCGGAGAGTCTCTCCAGGTCTGATGAATGGACACAAAGAGATTGGATGGGTTTCACCTTTCCTGCTGCTACTTAAATGCCCACCACATATGTTGGGCCAGAGAGAGGGTTGGCATGTGTGTTCTAAAAGCCAGAAGACCCCCACAAGGGGGTGGAGAGAGCATCCTGGGTAATCCCAGCAGGTGGATTCTTTCTTCAAAGGTTTTCCTACTCCACTCATCCATTCATTTATTCCCTCATCTAGCACTGACCTGGCACCTGCTCTGTGCAGGGCCCCCCACTGGGTGCTGAGCTTGGAAAAAAGCTAGTGAGGGCTCTTGCCTGCACAGAGCTGAGATTACAGAAGAAGAAGCACATAATAAATCACCTATTACATAATTCAGCTTTTTGGTTCAACAGGCCATGAGAGCTACTGTAGCAAGGGCTGACCATTAACCGCCAGCTCTCTGCTCTCTGCAGTGGCCTCTGCTCCTGCTGGAAGGGGCGGATTCTTGATAGAAACAGAATTCCCTCAGTGACACCCTGGTGCCACTTGTATACATACTCTGTCTGTAGCTTCAGCTGGGGGTTCTCTCCTCTGTTGTATTTTTGCTTGGACAAGTTGTTGGACAAACCACGGGTCCTTCCAGGGAGGGTGTTTGCAAACTTCTGACCTGCAGAGGAAAGCTGTCTTCTACCAGGATGCTCCCTGTCAGTGCCTGGTCACAGCCAGCTTCAACTCACACCCTGCCATGGCAACGGGCTCTTTTACACTATTTGTAGCTTCATTTTGTACTTTTGGTGGTGTTTGGGTAAGATGAGGTGCAGAGATCATCCTTGTCCTCAAATATTTAGCTATTTTATTTACCATAGGGGCACGCGCTCACCACCTCCTTTGTTACCAAAAGACGGTAATTCTTGATTTAAAAGCTTTCCATCAGAGCTGTGTAGGGGCGCTTACTATGGGTGGCAAGTTGGGGATCTTGGTTCTCATCCTGCCTTTTCCTCAATTAGGTCCTGGTCTCTTCCCCTCCCTGGGGAGCGCTCTGCTTATTCTTTAAGGGAAAGTAGATCTAGGTAATAAAATCAGACAGGGTCTGTAAAGACAGGAGCAAGAGCCTCTATCCAAATGAGGCTTTCATGTTGGGGGGCAGGAGGAGAGTCCCAGAGCCACCAGAAAAGGCAGACGAGGGAGAGACAGAGAGAGTTGAGGTGACAGGCTGCAATCAAGAGGGACAGGGTGGTCGCTATGCTATGTGAGGATCCCCCCCGCCCCCGTGCAAAGGCAGCCCTCCAGCCCCACACAGGGACTTGGCAACACACAGACCCCATATTCTACAGATGTAGAGCCAGACGCCTTGCATAGACCCTTCCCATTTCTGAAATGATTTTCGGGTACATGATACTAATGACCCCAGTGGAAGCGGCGTTTCCTTCCTCTCTGCTCTCTTGGCAATGCTTTGTGTCAGGACGAGGAGGACTGGACGCTTTGTGTTTGCAGTTCTCTGAACGTTTGTCTTGGCTCTCACTGATGTTGAGGTTTATGCTATAGAAAATTAGAAGTTTTGAACCAACATTCTTTTAAACCAATTTTAATACACAATTATTGATTGTTCTCTAATAGGAAATATTTTTGTGTGCTAAAATATTGGGAAAAATTTGTCCCATTGTCTTTCTTTCTGACCACCGTGTTTTTCCAGTACTATTTGTTACGTCTATTTGGGTGGCTGGCGGTGCATTTTGCTTTGCAGTGATTACGTAGATGGACGAGATGGGGGTTTTGCAGTTCTGTGTATGCTCAGGGGATCTCCTGACCCCGACTGGGGAGCAGTAAGCTATTGAATACTTTCCAGGGTACCTGGAAGAGGCAGGAATACCTGTGGTCAGTCAGTTTTGCCCCAGTGTATGGGAAGCCCACCGTTCCTCACTGGCTGCTTTGTCCCAGTGTGCAATGGCCACTGCAGTGCTTGGCTCAGTGACCTCCACCCCACATCTGCTCTTCCCCCAGACAGCTCCAGACTGAGAGTTGGAAGGTGCAGGGATGGAACCAACTCAGACTCCCTTCTCTGCTGCTTGGCTTTGGGTGGAGGTCACTGTACCTCTCTTAGTCTCACTTTCTTCATCTATGAAAATGATGTCGTCAGCAGGATAATTTCTTAAAATGTCTTTTTTGGGGGGCCTGGAAGGAAGTCATTTGTAGTGTTAAATTTACATAACTACTTCTTCTTGAGAGAGGAGCTGAGCCAAATGTTTGCATGTTCTCGATTTTGGCAAGACTGATGGGCGGGCTGACCCGAGCTCTGCCGGGAGGGTTGTGGCTCAGCTGAGGCCACTTGCCCCCATCTACCAGCTGCACAGTGAGGAGATGTGAGCAGTTAAGAACACACCAGAGAGACAGAAATTAAAAATATAGAAAACAGAAAAGCCTGTTGAGAGTGAAAAATCAATTAAAGTCCTACTAGAGTTATACACAACTCACCTGTTCTCCAGATGACGGACTTTCTCGGTTTTAGGGAAATTTGTATGCAACCAACTCATATCAGAAGCTTTAAAAAGCCATTAATTTTGGCAGTATTTTTCTATTTCAAAACTAAAGCGAGGATTATAAACAGTCTAAAGAGCTTTAAAATGCTAGCACCATTCATCAGAGACCTCAGTGAATACCCAGAAGAATATGAAAATGGACAAGGTTCCGTTTCATTCCTGAAAGCTCCCGGAACCTTCTACTTTTCACGCCTTGATGTTGGTGCCTATGAAAAGCTGCAGTCTCCTGCGGTTTCTGGAAGGGGCTTCACTGGAAGTCGGGCAGAGCGGGTGAAGAACAGCATTGACTTGAGTTCCTTCTGTGTTTCCGATGGTAGGAAACCGACTTCTAGATTATCTCACAAACACACAGGAAACATAAAAAGAGGCAAAATTATGCAGAAGCATGTAAATTATGTAGATGATGGAAAGCCAATGCAGAACATGGTATGTGCACATAATAGCGAATTTCCCCAGGGGCTCATTGTATCCTCTGGGTACCTTTTGAAGCATCTGAATATTCAGAAGAAAGCAAATTTATTGTAATTTGAAAAATACCACAATAAACAAGGCTGAAAGAATAATGCACATTGTGTTGGGAAGTGGAGACTCACAATCTGGCCATTTCCCCCAGTTTGACTGAAGCCCAGAGCTGCCGAAAGGCAGTCAACCCTCAGCCATGCTCTTCCTTTGCTTCAGTAATTTCTTCTCCTAGATAAAGAAGTTGTGCAAAACCCATTTGCTCATTCAAGAAATATTTAACTGTTGTCATGACAGCATCCATTCACTTTTTTCACCATCCCAAAAATATTTCCTGAAACCTGTGATGTATGTAGCACTAAGCTCTCCCCTCTTGGAATCTGTGGCCATCGTATCAGAGCCAGTCTTGGGGACGGAGGAAGATCACCCAGATGGGAGCCCACAGGGACTGTGCATTCAGAGCTTGCTATAGAGAGGGGGTCAGCCCCTGTTGCTGGCAGATGACAGAGACTCCCAGGCCAGCAGGGGCATGGGGAAGCCTTTTGATAAGAAAGGAGGGCTCTGGGTGTGCTCTGACCAGGGCTGTTGGCCTGGGACAGCTGCAGGTGGACTGGCCAGGAGCAGACCATCCCTCTCTGGTTCTGAGTTCGAATCAGGAGCAAAAATGATGAAAGTTGGCAGTCGTGGACCAAATCCTGGGTGTTTGGGGCCATTTGCTCCAGAAGGCGTGGGTTGAAGTTCTATGTTTATGGATGGTCTGGCAGCATTTTGCATACTCAGTTCCCCAAGATGCATCACCTGATAATAACCACATGGAGGGCCGCAGGCTATGTGATCATAGGAGGTGGCCCCACGCAGAGGACAGAGCCGACACCACGTGCCAAGGACTTAAACAGGCATCTATCAATGGGGGGTCGGGGACAGAGCCCAGCAATAGTTTGTTTTTGTATGTTCACTAGTCCTGTATAAATAAATATACAACATTCTCATGAGTGGGATTGGTCCCTAACCCCACCCGTTTTGGAACGTGACTGCTTTGATGACAAGGATATAGAGTGTTCAAATGTCTGGTACCAGTTAGCTTGGGCTACCATGACAAAGTGCCGCAGACTGGGGGGTTTGAACCACAAAAATGTCCTGTCTAATGGTCCCGGAGGCCAGAAGCCCAGGACCCAGGGGTTGGCAGGGCTGGCTCCCCTGAGGATGTGGGAGAGAATCTACCCAGGCCTCTTTCCCAGCTGCTCACGGCCTCAGGTGTCCCTGGGCGTGTACGGGTCATTTGCCCGTTGTCTTCACACCCTCTTCCCTCAGTGCAAGTCCTTCATGTTCAACTTTCTCCTTAAATAAAGACCCAAGTTATATTGGAATAGGGCTCCTCCTAGTGACCTCATTTTAACTTGATTAGCTGCCAAATGCAAATATGTTCACAGGTAATGGGGTGAGAACTTCTGTGTCGTTTTATGGACTCAACTCAATCTAGAATATACCTGAAGGCAGCTCTGCCCAGTGGAGCTGGGAGTTCCCAGAAGATGGCCCAGGAGCAGGCCGAGCCCTGGGGAGCTCTGGCTGCTGAGTGTGGTCCTGTGTGGTTGCTTGGGAGCTGGTAGGGTCTCTGGGCCCCGTGGAGTGCCTCTACCAGCATCTGCACTTAAAGAGTCCTAACCATCTCCCCATGATTTGATTTGCCTACACAAAGAGGTGAAGAAGTCTTGATGGAGTACTGTAAGGAACTTGCAAACATCATAAAATTGTTTTGAGCAGGGCTGGGCTGGCATTTGTTTTTAAAGTCATTTCTTTGCTTAGAACTACAAAATAAATGTGTCTACAACAGATTTTCAGGTCTACACCAGCATATGTCATCTGAGCTATTTGAAACATCTCACCAATGAGAGCTGTATGTGTATGTTGGGGGGGGGTCAACCCTCCTCCCACTCAGAGCCACTTGTAAGGCAGAGTGAGACGTGGTCACAAGCAGGGCTCCCCAAGGACAGCTGAAAAAGGAGACCACAAGTGCGTGTTCCAGCTGTCCTCAAAGTCTCTATGGTGAGCAGGAGAGTGGGCGCCTTCCTCCTCAGGACACTGGTCTTTGCCCTGAAGTAAGATACCGTCTTTGATTTAAAGCAGTCAAATAATTTTATGTAAGGAATGGGGAAAATCTCCCTTTCTGGTTGGATTTTAGAGGATATTTTAATGAAGCAGAGAGCTGCTGGAAGGAGCCAACTTCTCTCAGGATTACCCACCACTTCCCATCAATTCCCCCACCACCCAGGGACAGGTACGTGGAGACCTCCAGGCTGTCAGTGCCTAGATGATGCTGTCTTCAACTGCTTCTCCCGCTGAGCAATGAAGCTCTGTCAGTGGCAGGCTGCACATACCATGGCTGAGTCCATCAGAGCATCATGGAGCTCAACAATTCTTACCCGCTGGTCCTCAGAGCGTCATGGTGCAATATGTCGCTCCTGTCTTTGTGGAGATGCTGCTGCTGTGAACACACTTGCCATACAATCAGTCCCACGCAGATATAGCAACATAATCATGTGCAATATGGAATTCAACAGAACATCCACTGGTGAGCGCCTCCTCAAGTTGACCTAATATGCATAGACCAGGCATGCACATGTACTTGATGGGATTCCTTATGTTGATTACCTCCATATGTTGACCACCTCCGTATGTTGACCAGTTTTTTACAATTCCTTGGGTGGTCAACTTAGGTTCTACTATACTAAAAAATGTTAATAAAGGAGGACTACGTTACTGGTTAATGGATTACCATACTTTTTATCCTTAGGATAGCATGTACTCTATCAATTCACTCTATTATTCAAAAAGTTAATAAAGTTGTAAATAAAACATTTCTAACATCTGCACAATATGTTTTGTTTTAAGTGTTATTACAAAAGAATAAAAAATTATGAAGTTTATAAATTAAAAAAAGCAATAGTAAGCTAAGATTGATTTATTATTAAGGAAAAATATTTTCATCCATTCAGTGTAGCCTACGTTGCCCGTCCTTCCACAGTCTACAGTCGTGTGCGGTGACGTCCCAGGCCCACACTGGCTCCCACTCACTCACTGACTCACCCAGAACAGCGTCCAGCCCCGTGAGCTCCATTTGTGCTGAAGGCCTATGCAGCTGTGCCACTTTTTCTTTTATATCATATTTCTATTGCACCATTTCTGTGTTTAGATATGTGTAGCTATGCAAATACTTACCCTTGTGTTATACCCGAGTTGCCCACAATATTCAGTCCAGTCACCTGCAGGGGTGCAGCCTGGGAGTCACGGGCTGTACGGAGTGGCCCAGCTGTGCGGCTGGCCCCACCATCTGGGCTCGTGCACATGTGTGCTGTGTTTTTGCCCAGCTCTGACGTCACTTAACAACTTATTATGCTTCTCCGAATGTGTCCCTGTAGTTAAGCAATGCGTGATTGTGTGTGCATACATATATAGATACACTTGTGTGCACACACACTGCATTTGCCGATTTAAACTTGAATCAGAATCTTAAATGAAGTAACAATTTCTATCCAAGCCATAGTTTGTTTACCCTTGTTCTAGGGCCAGGCGTCTCTGTTGAGAGTGTTTTCTGGGCACAGGTGGGTGATGTCTCCTTGTAGCACTTGGTGGGGCTCGCTGGGTATTCCTGATACTGCTCACTGGACAATAAAGACTATCCCTCTGCAATCCCTGATGGCTGTGTAGATGGGCAGTGGTTTTGCATGGCCGGTACTACCTGTAGACAGTGGAGTTTATTTAGGATGTGAGGTTAAATGGACCCTCCTGGAGATCAGATATGAAGTGCTGAAGGTTCTCCCCAGCCTGGAGCACACGGCTACTAGTTGATGCCAAGAAGTTAATTTCTGACATTTGACAGAATTGACAAGGACAAGGATTTAATGTCCTTGGTCACTGGCTTGCCCTGGCCTTTCCAAGATGGGCCCCACATACGCGGTGGTATGGGCTGTGGAAGTAGGTCATAATTCCAGCACTTCTCTGATGGGATACGGGTAGCGCACCTCAGCCCGGAATTATTGATGCCACACTTTTTACAAAAAGGCGGAAGCCATCTTTTTCCTTCCTCAAATGTCCCCAAAGTAAAAAGCCTGACTACTTTTTCCTTCCCAGTTGTGATGAAAATAGGGATTAGTCAGATGTTAGAGGCAAAACCTCATCTATGGAGTTATGAATGAATAATTCTAATTTCTTTCTGAATTCTGAGAAATCAGTTTGTTTTACATAGAAATGCAATATGTTCTTGATCTCTGTGTATGCGATTAGAATTTCTCCCTCTCCTCGGTATTTGTTTCATTACAGAATGAAATTTTGAGCTTATATTTTTGGATATATTTTACCTCATGCATTTCAATGTCTGTTTCCCCTAAATCTTTGCTTCTATACAACGCATCAACCCTGTCTTTTTTTTCATATTAGCTTTAGAATGTGGGGAAGGAGCCAGAGATGCTTTCTCTAAGATTCTGACTCTCATTGGAGCAGACACCCAACAGTCTCATGAATGTGTTTGGAGGAATATTCCAATTTTTAAGATAAATGATGATTGCTTAGCACTGCTAAGAAAAATGGAATTGCCACGCCGGCCCCGGCATCACAAGGTAGATGAAGTTCACAGAGTGGTAACGCGACGATGTTGAAAATACCTACTCCAGGAAGGGCGATCAAGGTTACCATTCCACAACGAATGGGCATTTCAGAAGGGAGAGGTCTTCCTGGGTTATGAAGGGAAACTGGGCTTCTCTGGACTGGAGGAGATAAGCCCAGGGAAGAGCCATGGGAGCAGAAGGGGGAGCAGGTGGTCACCAGGGACTCTGGCGCTGCCCACTGTGGCGGGAGCTGGGCCTGCGTTGCAATGCACCTGAGGAGCAGCCCAGCCCAGGCTCAGGGCCCCCGCAACAAACAACCCCCGCCTCTGATGGCCTTATTCACCACTTCACAGACAGAAAACTTGGGAGCAAATCGATTTTAATTTCACATACATATGTTTTACTTTTTAAAAGTCTGGAGGGTGGGGGTGGTGGAGCATCATATTGCTTTCAGGTCCTGGGACCTGTAGGGAGGATGTCTGTGGCTTGTGAGTGATGGAAATGGAGTGGGGCGCCAGGGGGTGCAGGAGGGGTGTTGGAGAAACTGGGAAGACTGATACACCAGTGAGGGGATCAGAAGGGGCTGGGAGGTAGATAAGTTTTGCATAGACAGCTTTGTGGACACTCTTGCCACCGTCTGGAGGAATATTATCCAATTTGTGGCTTTCCCAAACCTATTTCTTCTCCACTACACTCTTTGGCCACTGCCGTGTTCATTAGTACCTCTGCCAGAGGAAGGGGGAATTGGGAAAAGGCAGTTGATTTATATTTCAGCAGCCTCATTGGCTTAGGGGGCAACGGCACCACACTAATGAAGCCAGGGTCAATGGTAGGAGCCCCAGGTGGGCCAGTTAGCTGGGCCACCTCGGCCGGCCTCGGACTAGAGTCCAGCCTGGCTGACTGGCCTGCATGTGCATTTCTGCTCACTGAGAACACTGTGGGAGTCGCTGGTGTACGTCCATTTGTTGCCATCAGAAAAACTACCCCAAGGAGGTGGCTGGTGGTTTACGCACACTCTTCTGGTCCCTGGGGCACCACCACTGGTAGCTTCTATTAAGAGATGTGGATGGAGCTGGGCGTGATTTGTAGGATCCACGATTCTTGGTCACTGCAGATGATTTGGACTGTACAGTCAGTAGACATTTATAAAGAGTTTCAATATGTAATAAGCTGTGTGCACCATGTATCAACAAAGACAGCCCGATTGGTCTCTCTCTGCTGCTAGCTTATTTCACAATGAACCTGCCCTTTGCCTTGGGATGGAGGAGATTACATTTGGGAGAGTGGAGTCCATGATTTTATATTATGCACCTTCTTACTGAAGAAGAATTTATTTATTAAGCTTTTACTACGTACCAGGCATTGTCTAGGAATTAAGACCTTACAGTTTGAAAATTCTAGAAAGGGAATCTAAAATATAGCCACCATAGCCACCTTTTTCAGCCTGTAAATGGATTGGCTCTTAATAGAAAAGTATAAGTTCAGTTGACAATCATGGATTGTGATGAATCTGTAGAAGATCCAATGTTCTGGGTTTGAGCAATGTAGAAATGCTTGGTAGTTTTAGGCCAGGTTTATACAAGTTGTATCAAAGCCCAGCTGCCAAGTCTCTGATGGCCAGGTGGTGTTTGCACACACGGAGAGATTTGGCAGGAAGGCAGCTCAAGGCAGGTTGAACACAGTCAAAGACCTGGATCTTTAAAAAATGATGAGTAACTCTTTTGCCCCAGTGCATTTTTTGTGGAGAGACACTCATACAAGGTGGGACGTTTTCTGACGACGTCTGTCTCCTTTTGTTTTTTCAGTTGAGTGATGCTACATTAGAGACTTCCATGCTCCAACAGCAGGTCCACCAAGACCGCTGTCACATTGTATATGACTGTCCTAGAATCTGGAGGGGTACAGGTGCTAATAGGACATGGAAGGAACGTGTGGGCCTTCATGTTTCAATGACATGCAGAGATCTCTGACTCAGTCCTTTAAGAGCCTAAAAAAAAGATTTTAAACATTTTATATTTGGGGACAAGATGCACAGAGTGAAGCTGAGAAGAAATAAGGTTAACAGTCCAAGGGAGAAAACTTTGTCTCATTTTTACTCAATCATGACTCGTTGTGGTACTAGGGAGTGGGGAGGGCTGGGGTTTCAAGCTGCTGGATGGGATGAAGGAACAGGAAAGAGGGAGACTGGGTGGTCGTGGAGCACGTGGCTTTAGCTGAGTGGGAGTGTCTATGGACCATAAGTGGATTGAGAGTGCCTGGTGATGATGTGTGGTCCAGAAAGTTCTTCCTCTCACAGTCTGTAGGATCAGCTAGTTGTTAGCTCTCCACCATCCTCCTGAGAGTGGTCTCCTTTCTGTCTAGGCCAAAGTCAACTTGGGCAGGCTGCATGCCCTCAAATCTTGAACAAGTGGGTCTGGTCCCCTCTACAGCTAACCAAGGAGAGGCGCTCAGTGGCCCTAGTTTCACACTCAGTTTCGTGGTTCTCCAGAGGCAGATAGGTGTTCCATTTCCCTTCCAGAATTCTGGGGAGTAACTGCAGTCACTGGTGAATACCAAACAAAACAGAATGAAATAAAATGAGTTATTAACCATCCCCCCTGTGAATTGTGGGCCACAGAGCAAGCGTGCAGCAATCCGAGGGTGGGAGGAGGGACAGGGCTCTGTCCCTCTGTGGGATGTGTGTAGTTCCAAAGCTCACAGAGGCACATGTTTTGCAGACAAAGCCCAGTAAGGGAAGGAGATGGGTCAGTTTTTCCTCCTGGAAGGGGAAAAATGCAACAAAACCTCTGACAGGATTTTCATTTTTCTTTCATAGACATTTTGTTTTTTTATTAATTTTTTCCTCCAGAGAGGCAGCAAGAGTGGGCAAAGGGAAATATGTAGGGGAAATAGGCTTGCTGAGATTAAACAAATCTCTGTCTCCGTGTGTCCATCTGCCCGTCCATCTGTGAATAACCTGTAATTATTAATAATATGAGTGATGTCATGAACATTCTGGCAAGAATGCAGAGCCCCAGAGACCACTCTGGAACCAGCCAGCACAGGACAAAGCCTGGAGAATGATCGGCTGTGTTTGCACTGGAGCCGAGGGTAAATCTGGCCCACGCGGTGCCTGCCAAGCCCTCTCGGCAGTAGAACTGGAGCATATTGGGTTTTCTCATAAACTTCCAATGAGATCGGGTTGGCGGCATCTCAAAGGAACACCTCTTATATAAAAAAAGGTTGAGTGTACAATCCAGCAAAAAAATGTCATTAAAAGGACACATGGTGCTGAGGGGGGCAACCTTAAATTTACAGAAAACTGAGCGTTTGAAAGAGCCTGAGAGAGACACATCTGAGAAGATGACAAAGTCAATAGTAAAAATATTGGAGAAAATATTAGAGACATTCCCTCTGGGCCCAACAACTTTCATGAGTATTTCCTGCTAAAATACTCATGAAATCATCTAGGGAGTGGGGAAAGAAACAAGGGAAAACGAATGCTCAGTAAAAGCCAACCCTACAAAAGCTAGAATTCCAGAATATTCCAGAAAGAATTCTATGATATTCCATACCAGCAGGTAAGCTGAAGAATTAACACCAGTGCAAAGTGACGTCCAAGGCTGCATCTTGGGACGTCTCCAAGGGCCAGGTGTGGGATATAGCTGCTCCTAGTGGAGGTGCAAGCCAGGCAGGAGCTGGATGAGATCCTCAGCGGGGCAGGGCACAAGCTGTGACCCTGAGTGTCTTCCACACAGGGGAATGGAGCCACGCAGCAGCAGGGGCTTGGCTGGGGCTGTTCATTGTGGATCTCTAGCTCATGGGAGAGGGGCACTCCAGGAGGGGCTCAGGAAAACATGGTGTTATTCCACGGAGAGTCTGTTAAGGATGTCCAGAACATATTTTTGCCTGGCCTGAGTATCTGGCTCAATTCTGAGGGTGGCTTATCAGGGCCTGGGTGGTGGAGGTGATGGGACCAGGGAAGGAGAGGTGCCAGGTCCAGGTGATGTGGACATCACACATGACCCCTCCCCGAAACCGTGGTGTTGCCTGGAACTGCTCCTTCCACTGCGTCTGCCTTCCTGCACCATGATGCCTACCTGTTGCTAGGAGGCTTTCAAAGCTGCTTCCAGAAAACCTGGCCCTTGTCTTGGAAGGAATGACTGGGTCTATGGCAGAAATTTCCTTATTTCAAAGAAAAAGAAAAACCAACCCCAGAAAAAGTACCACGGTGGATCTCATTTTGGAATGGACCTCCCATGGGAAAACTAAGAGTTTGTCAAGAACTGTGATCCATTGTCAGGAAGGCAAAGTGATGCTGCAGGTGTGAGGTGAAGCCAGAGCAAGCTGCATCCTGCCAGCAAAGTCAGGTTGTTCTTCCACACATGAAAGTTAGGATTGATGCTGTAGAACAGCAGACATTCCAGAAATACACTCCTAATCGTGACTGTAACGAGGAAATAATATTAAAATGAAGACCAGGGTGGCACGCTGTCATCAAGCAGCCCCTACTTGTCAGACATTCACATATATCCGTCTCATCCCACTTATCTTGCACAGCAACCCTACAGGGCAAATGCCATCACCATCCCAGACAAGGAAACTGAGATTTAAACACCAAGTATATTGCCAGAATCACAAAGGCAGGATGTGGTAGAGCAAGGAGTAAAAAAAAGTAGAAAGCCTGGTCATTCAGAAACACAAAGATGGAGGCACTGCCTCTAAAACGTAGACAAAACTAACCAAGGGGTAAAACATGAGAAAATATGACAGATGTGGAGAACAGAACTCAGAGGTCTTTGGGGAGCCAAAGAAAAAGAATTCATAATCAAGATTACCCATTAAGTTCTAGAAGTAAATAAGTACTGGATAAATAGTAACAAAATAAAACTAATATTGGAGAATGAAAGATTAATGGTCCAAGGAGAATAAACAGAAAATACCACCAAGGACCCGAGACTTGCTCTAAGTCCCAGTGAACGTGTTGCTCACATTCTGGTGTCTGTTGGCCCCTTCTCTCCCTCTCTGCCCCTGCCTTGCCCGGGCCTCCACCTTCTCTGGAGGCCTCTTCCAAGGCTGCAGATACCCTGGCCCTCCAGATTCCATTCCTCTTCCTCTTTCCTAGCAGAATGCTCGTCTTACATGGGTGTGTCTGCTCTCTCTTTCACGCACTCCTCTGCTCTCCCAGAATGCCACTCCTGCAAGAAGCCAACCTGGGATGGCTCTGGACAGTCTGCACATCGTTTTTCGGGCCACCACCGTGCGCAGGGCAGGCACTGGCCCTGAGCCCACCTGGTGAGTGGCAGACTCATGCCGGGGCAGAGGCTTTTCCCTGATATTGGCCTTCTTGCTGAAGGGCAGGGCCCAGAGGTCCTATGGCCTAATTGAGAAATTGAGCACAGGTGAGAGTGTGGCTGTCTGGGGGAAAGGTGGGAGGCAGAGCAAGCCCAGGAGAAGCCCACTCTACTCACAGATCCATCCAGTTCTTTCCTCTGCTCTTCACGCCGTGTAAGCCAGCTGGTCCCGACTGATCATCTCTCCCCTCTGCAACCACTCCTTGTGATGTGCAGAGTTCCTCTTTCGGAAACGCAAAGATGATTGCCGTCCGCCTTGCTGTGACATGGTCTGGCCCAGCCACTCCCGATGGCCACCACATTCCATGGTCCTAGCTACCCCAAATCTGTAAAGGCCCTGTGTCCAAATACAGTCACATTTTGAGGTGCTGGGCAGTAGGGTTTCAATATATGAAATTTGGGGGACACACTTGAGCCCACACACAAGCCACACTGTCATTCTCCTGGGCAGACAACAGAGAGACCCTGTGTACCTTGCACTTGCTAGAACTTACCATAACTGTACCTTTTCTTCTAGATCACAGAAATGCATAGATATACCTGAAGTATGTTTATTTATTTATATTTTAGATTAACACGAAGGTACAAATGATTAGGTTACATTTTTTTGTTTGTTAGGTAGAGTTCAAGTTGTAGTTGAGCCAGGGATGGGCTGTCCAACTTGACAGAGTGTCCATTAGGTGAGAGCTTACCAATCCTGAAATTAAAAAAAAAATCATAAATAAAAATATAATTATGAAAAACACTTTTGCTGCCCTGTGAAATTAGCTAAACATTTAAAAGATAAAATATATGAATAAGACAAATTATTGACAGAACAAAAGTCAATCGGACTATTAAGGGGGTGGGAAGTCACTACTGTAGCTAACCTACTGCTAGTCATGGAACCACTGAAAAGAAGTCAATTTCCTCAGCGTCCTCCTTCCTCTGCCCCATATTTAGTCACTGCTTTGAGATGTCTGCAGGCTCAGATGGAGCCTCACGACCCCTCTCTACCACCAGGCTCCAAGATTCCTAGACTGGGACAACAGCCCTGCTGCCTGTTCTCCCTGCAGCCTGGTCTCAGCTTAGCAGCTCAAGGGATCCTTTAAGTCAGTGGTTCTCAACATTCCCAATGCCACAGCCCTATAACATAGCTCCTGTGGGTCACGACCCACAAGTTGAGAACTGCCGCTTTAAGTATTTAATTAGACCAATCAAAATTTATAACACTTCTTTGAGGTGAAGTTCCTCAAGCCTTCCCTTCTCAGATCTAGCCCTTCTCCCCTGTTCCTGCAGCCCAACCTCACTGGTCTCATCAACTCCCCGCTCTCCCTGTCCCAGCCCTTTTCTCTCCCTTAACAAGCCACCTGGCCCCCGGGCTTTGCTCTGGACAGTCCTCAAACTCACCCTTTCCCAAAGACCTCTCTTCCCTGTTTTCATTCCGACCTTGGTTTCAATGCCAGCTTAGCCTGTTGCCTTCCCTGAAAACAGCTCCCTACGTGTCTCCTGCTCTGATCGTGTTTCTCTTTTCTCCACCGTGTCCATTACCATCTGACATCGTGGTTTATCATCTGTCTTCCTCCACTAGATCGCCGGGGCTCAGGCTGGGGACGCTTCCTGTCCCGCTCTCTGCTGCATTCTCTGAGCCTGCAGTGGGGTTTGCAGGTGTGAGCTGAAGGCATGTTTGTTCCATGAATGAACGAAAGTGAGATGCCAAATCCAGAAGAGAAAAATGTTCTCGAAATGTGGTACTAAAGTAATGAAAAGTTACAAGGGTGGGTGTGCAAATAAGATTCCTGATCCTCTATAAAAAAGGTCAAAAGAACAGTGTTGATGACTTCAGATGTCAACAGTTTCAAGAACGTATGTGTGAGGTCTTAATAGCAGTATTAAGAATGGAATTTGTGCCTTCCAAATATTATTAAAAGTTAAGTCCATATAGATCATGGATAGTGCTTCAAAAACCATGAGTGATGAAGCTTCTCCAAAGGATGGTAACAGAATGTGTTTGTGGTTGTGTCAGTGACCCCAAGGCCTTCAATCTACCCATCAAAAAATTTTTTTAAAGAGCCAAAAAATTCCTGGGTGGATTTAAAAATAAAATCTGACAAGATGTTGTTTATTAGAAATTCAGTCACACAAATAGGATTAGAAATAGAGAAGGAAAACAGATAAGGTTTGCTTAATTTTAAAAGTTAGATAAAAGATTCATTTATTTTGATAAAATATAAAAAGCAAGGAATGTATGACATTAATTAAACTCTATGGATAGGGTCAAATGATACAGCATTAAGGTATTTTAAATAAGTTCTATCAGAAAAATAGCAGTGGAGATGGTTGGATAGTGACATAAACTTAGAAAAACATTGTAAGGAGAGACATTAATTCACTGTTAGCAGGAAACACAAATACAACGAGGGCAAAGGGCAAGTTGTTAAAATAAACAGTAAGAGTAAACAGATATATGCAGTACTCTTTGCCAGAGTAGGAATTCCTCATCTCCATTACAAATTTTCTGTAAAAGATAAGATATACATAAAAATGAGAAAGTCTTCCAATTAAAACATTACCCTTTGATCCAAACACAAAAGCAAATGGACACTAAACAAAGCCCTGAAGAAAATCTAAATAAACTTCAAAGAACAGAAGCTTTCAGGGCTTCATCTCTAGTAGGAAGAGAAAAAACAACCAGAAATTGTAAAAACGATAAAAAAAAGAAATACACCCAAGAGCTAGTTTTTTGAACGTTCAGTGCAAAAACAATAACATTAACAAATCTCTGGAGAATCTAAGCAAAAGTGAAAAAGAGAAAGTAAATATAAGCCAAATTAGGAATGAAAGGGGGAATAAATAGTAATAAGAAAACAATTTTTAGTAACTTCTCTGTTCATTTGCATCTTCTCAGATTTGGAAATAGCAAAGTGCCCTTAGGGAAGCGTCACTCTGCCTCCCAGGAGTGGTGGTCCCCGCTGGGAGGAGGCAGGCACAGGGTGGACCAGCGCTGCAGGCAGGAGGTGGAGCTTCTGGGGGAGGTGGAGCTTCTGGAGGAGGTGGAGCTTATGATGGGAGGTGGAGCTTCTGGTGGGAGGTGGAGCTTCTGGTTGGAGGTGGAGCTTCTGGCATTCAACTCCCTGGTTGGACCTGGGTTGGTTCCAGGTTTTCTTGGCTTGTATACAGGTTCATTTGGGCCAGTACTGGAACTGGTTCTCAGATGAGATAAAAGTGTGGGGCTGAGTTAGGCTTTTCCCGTTCCATTCAGGAGTTTTCGTATTCTTCAGCTCAGAGAAGATAATACTAGACATGTCATCTAAGAGTGTGTCTCTCATCTTCCTTCACAAGCCAGGTCTTTTATCTTTCATGGTATGCAGTGGCATTTTAGCAACCTATGTGGTCCTTAAATTGAGTTCCGTAATAAGGTTGTGGCAGTTTAAAACATAAAGAAGGAACTATAACCACACTTATGATGCATCTTACAAGGGTATTGGTGAAGTTTACTAAATGCAGAATATAAATGTCTTAACACAAAAACTAAGAAAATGCCATGAAGGCTATGTTAACCAGTTTGATGAAAATATTTCAAATTGTATATAAAACTAGCACATTGTACCCCATGATTGCATTGATGTACACAGCTATGATTTAATAATAATAAAAAAAAGATCTATGTATGGAAAAAAAGATTATTTGTAGATGACAGGACTATTTAACTAGAAAAACCAAAGTAATCAAATTTTAAGAGTGATAGAAGTAATAAAAGGGTTTAAGTACAGGCACCACGTGCAGGGTAAGTAATAAAACAGGAATGAATTCCCTCCCTGCAGCAATACCCAAAGTCAATCCATTCCCAGAGCACTGATTGCATCATTAGAACTCAGAATCCCTGGTGAGTGGGACTGAAGTGACCCTACACGGGGCTGCTGGAACAGGGACGTAAGCGGGATCAAAGGTGGAGAGACAGGAGGTGGAACTGGGCCCTGTGGAGGGCCTGCCACCTTCTCAGTAGCTGTTCTCAGACTTGAGAATCATGTCACAGCATCATGGGAAGGAGGTGAACGCGCAGAGTTCCAGGCCTCAGTGGGAGATCCAGCGGGTCCTGCTGTGGGACTGGAATCCTCTTTCAGTCCCAGGAGATCCCGAGGCAGCGTCCCCAGATGCCCCTGTGAGGTGCCCTTCTCATGTTTGTGGGCTCCTAACTGATTCTTTGCAGAGGAAAAGCAGAGCCCAGCCAGATCCAGGGACCCTTTCACAGTCCCACCAAGTACAAAGTGTGCTTGGCTGTGCCTCCTTGCTTTCTGCAGACAGAGGGGTGACAGTGCACATATGTGGGCACACAAACGTCTGCGGGTGCTAGGCATGCTGTACTCATCATTGCCACTGCAAGCAGCAGGGACTCTGGCACTGAGAGACACGGGGTGGATCCCGGCCCACTTCTCAGGATGCGTGTCCCTCGGCCTCTGCACAGGCTGCAGGTGCCCACAGGCTATGCCCCCAACCCTGTGAAGGGAGGTGTCTCTGGCACCCAGGGCTCCCGTTGCTAGGAAACCGCTCCCCTGGATTGTGTATGTTGAGCATGCCTGTGTTTGCCTTTGGCTCTCAGAAGGACGAAATTCACCATGTGGCAATGGAGAAATAATATTGAAAACTACTTAAAAAATGAAAGAAGTGCCAATTGGCGCTCTGGACGGCAGATGCTCCCCGTGCTGCGCCCGCCCTGTGCAGAGGCAGGGCCGTTCCCTGGTGCTGGGGCGCCATCCACTATAGTGCCTGCTGCCCTTGCACCCATTACCCTTCTGCAGGGCCTGTCCCCATGTCCCCGGCACACAGGCTGTGGTATGCAGGTTCACGGTGCCCAGCATGGGTCTGTGGCTCTCCCTCCCTCCCTGCTCCCTGCTCCTGCTACAGCTGTCAAGGCAACATGTGAGCTTCAACCCCCTCTAAGTATCTGGGGAAGTGGAGGCTTGGGGGAAATTGCTAGCTGCTCCTCCCCACCTACCTTCACCCTGCAGCTCATGTCACCCTTCATAGTCAGAAGATGTCTGAGAGAGGGACAACAGCTTCTGGATCGGCCCTGGTCTGTCCTCACTACCTGTGACCAATGTGGGCAGAGGTAGAGGGTGTTATACCCTGCAGGGCAGGAGACCCGGGCCAGGAAGCCTGCTTGGGTGGCCCTTGCTGGCTGTGCAAAAAGTGTCCGCCGTGCTCCAGGGAGGAGACCCCACCAGTGCGAGGACGCCTCTTTTCCCATTGCTCCCTCTTCTTCAGCAGGCCTGGCCTCTGCCCATCCATTAGGTTGGGGCTCTGGGCCCTGGTGGCCTTGGCTCTGATTGAAATATGACTTTGAGCTCTGCACCCCAGGGCCCTTGTTACTGGCTGACAGGTCTCTGGTCCAACCTTGCTCTGAGTCCCCAGGTTGACCCCGGCCCCACGTGTGTGTTTGGTCATTTCCCCACTGCTTCCACGTCTGCCTGCTGTTGCTTCCATGACGTCCCCCACAAACCCCACTGTGACCCTCTGCCATCTGAAGGGCAGCAAGGCCAAGAGAGGGCTGAGCAGTGCTCTTGATGGATAAGGCAAATCAGGAGCCAGGGTGAGTGGCACTGGGCATGACAGCTCTGCCCGCAAACTCGCCTCTGGCCTGGCCCCCATAGGTGAGCCTGCCCGCCAGGCCCCTGCCCTGCAGGTGGCGATGTGAGTGCTGAGGGCCACGAGCACTAGGGAGTGACCTCCTACGTCTCCATTACAGCAACATCTGTGCTAAATGCCTCTGTACAGGTTGATTGTGCGGATTCACGGGTGTTTAATTGCCTCCGAGTTTCTCATCGCCACACTGTCAACAAGCCACAGGTGTGAACGGCGGGAGCCGCCCAAGCTGTGACTCAAGGCTGTGCTGACAGCTCTGCAGCCAGGACGCATTCGTCTTCACCAGCACCGTGGACCCTGTATGTATTCCAGTATGTCAGATGCCTTGGAGGAGATTTGTCCCATCAGAACCGCCCTTTGGCTCTTGCCATCCTGGGAAGGGAGGAGGGAGCATAAGGGAAAAGGTTCTCGGGCTCTTGGGTGGGGCCACTGCTGGCTGCCGGGTCACAGGTAGAAGAGGGGCCAGAGTCTGCTCCACATAGAGCTGTTCTGGTCAAAGGAACAGAGGGTGATCTGGGGTTGACTTTGGCCTGGGGACAGGATAGGTACTATTTTTAAAGGTTTGAGTCATCGCTGATGTTAAACGTCAAGAACACTCACCTGGACTCCAGGCTTCTTTGGCAATATGAGCAACCTTCCCCGCAGAGCCTGCAATCCCCTATTTAGAGCATGAGAATCACCCCCCTTGGGGGGACCACCCCCTTTTTGGCAGGTGTCACGTGTTGCATCCCTTACAGGCCTGCTGGCAATTGTGCCCACGGCGGCAGCAGCGAACAAACACCTCTCAGCCAGAGACACGGCATCCTCCTTTGGACGGCGGCCGAGAACAGGCTGCAGAAATGCTGACACAGACCCCAACTTGAATGTTTGTCTGGCTGTGTGCAGAAAATTTTTCTGAGAATTTCCTAATTTAGAAATGCAATATTGGGAATTTTCTGCTGGCAACATTCTTGATTGAGACCTAGAAGCTTTTTCTAGCTTTCTAGTTGGCCAAGAATCTATAATCTCCATAATACAAGATTATTCCTGAAAGGCCTGCCTGTGGGGGCAGCTGGACGGTGTTGGACCAGAGTCCCGGAGCCCTGGCGATGAGGGTGGAAGGAGTGGGCACGGCATCTCCTAACTGGCTAGTCCTACATCGCCTTCTGGGTGTCTATGGACTTCACACAGCTGCTCTGGTGCTGTGGTCTTCCTGGATAGATAACCACTGCGGCAACCTTGGCCATCTTCACTCAGTCAGCTAACAACATGCTCACATCTTCCTAGGTGTATCGGGCTCTGTGTGGGAAAGAATAAAATCAACATGATACCTGTATATGAGGACCTACTCTGTATCAAGAGCTGTGCTAAGGCTGGAAGCACAGTGGTGAGAAGATTGGCGTGGACTCTGCCCTTGTGGTATGCATGCTCGTGGGAGGACATAGGAGCACAGGCCCAAGGGGGCCCCCGGGGCCACAACATCCTGCCATGTCAGGGGGCTTGAAAGGAGGGGCTATTTTGGCTGAGGGTGTGGGGAGGCTTCCCCTTGATGGTGGCACGTGAGCTCTTGCAGGAGAGGGGATAAGGCTGAGAACAGTATGGACTTCCAACACTGGTAATACCAGGTCACAGGAAATATGTGCTTAGCTTCTCATGAGTATGTGAAAGACCAAGGCCAGGGCTTCCCTTGGAAAGAAGTGGCCTGGGCTTGGGGCAAAGGGCCAAGTCCCCATGGCTAAAGGAAGAAAGGGCTAGACAGCTCATGTGTGTTTTTCTCCTTTGCTCTGCCTTCCATGAAGGCATTTCTTTGAGTGGCTAATTTGATGGAAGCTCTGTACTTGACCTGCTTGACCCACTTACATTGCTGCGCACTTGCCTCTGTCTCTCATCTGCAGCAGGCAAAGCTCCCTGCCCAGCCCTGCCCAGGTCTGCTCTTTCTGTTTTCCACAGCAGCTGAGGAGCTAACCTCAGCATGAAGTTATGGCCACCAATACAAAGGACATCTAATCACACAGGCGAGCCACCCTGCCCTTGCTTTGTGTTTTTTCTCTCCCACCCTTCAGCGTAATTCTTTCACTCTGTCTTCTCTCTCCGCATCTTCACAAATTCCCCATTGAGCTTCCCCTACCAGTTCCCCAGCCCAGACCTGCTGACCCCTCACTAAGCAAATAGAACCGTCAGATGGAGACCCACCATCTTCCCACCACCATCTCTACCCACCACCTGCTCTGTCTCTTCCTTCACATCACAGGGAAAGAAGAGCCTACTCCTCTCAGAGGGCGTGTCTAGAGCCTCACCCTCGATTTGGTCTTTGCACCTGCAGTCATCATGGTTACCTGTCTCTGGCATCACCAGCATCCCTCTCCCTGGTCCATCATGGTTTTCAGCACGTGCAGGAAGACATCTTGTCTTCAGGAGACAGTTCTCTGGAGCTTGTCTCTCTGCAGCATCTGCTGTATTTCTTTTCTGGGGAGGCCCTGGTTGGGTAAAGCACTTGGTGTATGTTTGTCCCAGTGTCCTGGGACTAAAGAGTGAATGTTTGTTTTTCTGCTTGTGCAGTGGCCAAGTGGCCATCTCCAGCTTGCTCACTTCCTGTGCAGAGTGAATAATCCCTCCAGCCCCAGACTTTTGTTTCCTGTACTGAAATGCTCCTGCCTTGCCCCCTTGCCTGCTGTGTTCCCAGTCAGCTTCCAGGTTTGAGCTCAAGAGTCCTCAAGGAACCTGCTTTCCCAGCCCCAACACAGCCCTTCTGTAGACCTGGCATCATGGAGTTTTGTATTTGGGTGGTTTCTGATGAATCAGCAACTTTGGGGGCAGAACTTTCATTTGCCACTGTCTCCCTAGTGCCTGGCATGGGGCTTGGAACTCACATGAATATTCAATATTTGCTATTCATTAAGAAATGAACACAATATATGAATGAATGAGTAAATGGTCACACATAATTTCAGACCATAAGAGTTATCTACATGAGAAGTTCCAGGTGCATATAAAAATAAGAATTTTTGGATGGTCTAAGCACCTTACATTTTTGTGTAACTTGATCCTCAGAATAGATGAGGTCAGTACTGTCCCTTTTCACTGACAAGGAGAGAAAGGTTAATCTTCCCATGGTGACTACTAGTAGAGTAGAGATTAGATTCCAACCCAGGCCACCTGATCCTGGGCCAGTGTTAAACCTGGTCACACTTGATATGACATCATTCCCACCAGGAGATGGCATCCGTGCCCCCCGAAGTCTTGCTAGTTGGTGGCCATGGTGACTGAGTTCTTTGGCGAGAATGGGGATAGAATAAATGTGACCGCACACCTTTGAGGACAGGTGCTAAAGCTCCTGTGTCCACCTGTTTCTGTCAGTTTCACTGGGACCTGTGCCCTGGGTGGTATAGACACAGTGGTCCACATTTCCCTGTAAGCCCAAACTTCTGTCCATTCCTTCCTGAGGGCCACATGTGTGGGTGGGACCCTCCTGGACCCTACAACTGAATGCCCTGGGTGCATTATTCAATGCCAGGTGGAAAAGGAAACCCGTAAGCCAATCGCTGTCCAGATTCCTAACCCACAAAGTCGTGACAGAGACCAGGTGGCTGTTGTTTTATGCCACCATGGATTTACAGTTTTGTAGTGAACCATAACCACTCCTGAGTGGGTCACATCTCTATCACAAGCTCCTCCCACGGCACCTCTGTACACCTACCACCATTAACATTTCCTACTAGAGAGGTTTGTTTTATTTTTTCATAATAACACGTTGGCTCAAAGTTAGAAGCCTTGGTCAGGGCCCTCACTCCTCTGAGGCAGACCCTGGCAGCAGTCACCTGGTCAGCTTTGCCCTGACCAGGGCCCCTTACCCTGAGGTCCATGCTCCCTGGCTGCTTGGTGCCGAAGCCCCGGGGCACTTCTGTGTCGGCAGCAGGGTGGGTGGGCTGCCAGCCTTCAGGCAGAAGCTCTCTGGGGACAAACCTTGGGGGCAAGATTCCCTGTCACCTACCTGAATTGTCGGTTTGCCCCTGAAGAACATGAGGAAGGTAAATTGATAACAAGGGAAGGGAGAAGCACCATGTGGAGATGGAGGAAGAGGTGAGGTGACGCTGCCACAACCAAGGGACACAGAAGTCTTGCCGCCAGCAGCCAGACACTTGCAGAGAGGCCTGGGGTTCCCTGAGAAGCGCCAGAAAGAACCGAGTCTGCCAGCAATGTAGGCTTCTGGTCTCCAGCACTGCGGGAGAATAAAGTTTTGTTGTTTTAAGCCCCCCGCATTGTGATAAATTGTTACTGCAGCCCCAGGAAACTAATACAATAATCAGAGAACATCAGGGGATTTGGTAACATGGATCTCCCTGACATGAAATAAATAGGCAGAAAATCTAATTCTTGAAATTTGACTGCATTTTGGCACATGGGCTGATCATTTTTCTATTTGCTAATTGAATAAATACATGAAAACTCCTTTTTCTTAATAAAAGGAAGGAGCAGATGAGAGGCCAAGGAGAGTGAGGCCAGCCCTGGGGAGGGGGGCACTTCCATGTTCTCGTCCTCTGTGGGGGCTGGAGATCGAGGCCCTGCTGCTCTACAAATTCATCCCTGAATCATTCCACAAATTCTGTTTTGTGTAAAAGACAGAAATCTATCAAACAGCACACAGATTAACTTATCACTGAGCTAAATGGGTTGTCAGTGCAGGGAGCCGGGCTTGGCCCAGTGAATTCAAATGCATGTAAATTTCCCTGGTGGCAGGGGCAACGCTGGTGGGGCTGTCAGATGGTGACAAGTGGAAATACATTAACAGTGTTTAAAATATATTTGAAGGGGCTGGCTCGTATTTTGATAACCTGCTCCCAGACAAATGATTTGTGGGAGATAGGAAATTCTGATCTCATCAGTTCCAGAGGAATCTTTGTAATAAGCCCCCTCCCAGGATGTTGGGTGGTTTAGAGAAGTTCTAGAACAATTAAAAGTGCCTGCAAACTGACACGCGTCCCCTGTGCCACTGATGGATGTACGGAGCCAGCATTCTGATAGCCTTGCTGTCAGTGTCCTCCACATCCCCCCAAAAAGTGATTACGAACTTCAAAAGAACCAATTCCATTGTGTTAGACCCCTGTGCTGGGGCTCCCCACGAAGGAGGCCCTACACGTCCTCAACGCTGCATGGAAGTGAGCTCAGAGGTCCTAGTCTTGCATGTTTGTTTGGAACCTGGATGTTCCGGACTTGGTGTAATTACTCTCAGTATTTAAAGAAGAGCGAGCTGCAGAGAGCCGGACCGTGCCCGTGTAAAGGACAAGAGTTGGTTTTAGTTATTACAAGGTTTGCTGGATGCTTCCTTGATTTTCAAGTGAGGCCACAAGGTGACTTTTGAATGGTGACTCTAGACTCTCTATAGATCCCAGCCTCCCTGGCTCAAAGCATTAAGTCCTTCCACAAAGAAAAGTCACCATCTTCTGTCATCGGATCTCTGCTTGCCCCCTTAGCCACGTGGCATCCTGGAGTCCTCATTCTATCTCAATTCCGAATTCTCCAGGCCCCTTACACAACAGGCTGATTTTAACATCAGTGCTCATGGACCAGTCTTACTGGGCAAAGCAGGAGGTGCAATGTAACTGGCTGCCCTCCCTTCGGGGAGAAATAAACGCATTGACATCCACTGATGGAAACTGTAGTCTCTCTCTTGATATATCGTCTTAAAACCATACATATTCATATCTGCATTGGTTTGACAGGATAATGAAATAAGTGTTAGGCCCTGTCTCATGCAGTGCACACACAATTCTAACACTACTAGAAGAGGGCTCCAAAGCAGGGACTTACCGAGTGCTCCGGCAGCACAGAGGTGCGGCACCTGGCCCAACGTAGGGCGGAGAGAGAGATCATGGCAGGCTGCCCTGTGGAGGGAAGAAGGGGCCGGGTGCAGACAGATAGGGAAGGATAATCGTGGCTGAGACCTGGGCGTGGAAAGACAGGAGAGATGCACATTCCTTGTTCACCTGCCCTGTGCTGGGACCTGGAACTAGGTTTGGAGATTTGGAGAGAGAAGAGCAACCTCTACCTCCCAGGAGGCCATTGGAGATAGCGGTGCTGATGGGTTGTTGAATGGCCAGCACCCAAATAAATCCTGCCCTTCTGGCAGTAGGCACGGGACAGCTGTTTCTCTTCAGTGGGGTTCTCGGCCTCAGCAGTGACGACTTGGGGCCGATGGTTCTTTGCTGTGTAGCGTTAGCCTGTGTGCTATGACCTGTGTGTCCTTGACCTCTACATGCTATGTGCTGGTATCTCAAGACATTTCCAAATGTCCGCTGGGAGGCAAAAGGATCCCCAATTGGGAGCCGCTGCTCTACAGTCAGAAGGACAATCAGAAAGTGCTCATGTCCCTTTATCCATCACTCAGTGCTCAGCCTGGGGTGTGGCTACAGGGCTCCTGAGTTACTCACATGGCTTAGATGGGCAGGGGGACTAATCACATAGCTGTCCAGAGCTGCTGGGTGACCCTCAGGGGGCAGGTGCTGCTGCTCCAGTGTGGCCCTGGCTGAAGGCTTCACCTGGGTCATCAGCAAGTTGGCCGCCATCCAGTCTCAGGAAGGAATACAAGGGCAAATTGAGGCCAAGCAACTTCATGATGAAGTTGCCATCGGGACACTGCCCACATCACTTCTGGTTGCTTCTCAATAGCCCAGAAAGTCACATCTCCACACCCAGGTACAAGCCAAACAGGGAAAGGTCATCTGTAGCTGGGGACCAGGCCCTTCGTTAAAAGGCAGGGCAGAGTTGGCAGTTCCTCAGTGGCAGTGGGACTGTGGATCCTGGGGAAAGAGCAACGTGTTTTGGCCACATGCAGCAGCTGCCTGAAAGGTGCCTGCTGTGCTTGGCCACAGACTTAGACACTGGGGATGGCATCTTTCCAAAAGAGCCTATACCCTAGCAAAGAGGGGAGAGACTGCCAAGTACAAAAAGAACCACGTGTAAGTTTTGATAAATACCTTGAAAGAAACAAACGGGGCATTGAGAGGGAGAGAGAAAGAATTGGAATTTGGGGGGATGATTTTAGATAGGGTCCGTGGAGTGAGCTTCACCTGACGAGTGAGATGAAATTTGTAGGATCAATGGGAATCAGCCATGTGCAGAAATGAGGTATGCGGGGGTGTGTGTGTGTGTGTGTGTGTGTGTGTGTGTAGGGAGAAGTGCTTTCTGGCAGAGAGAGGACATGTTCAAACTCTAAGGCAGGGAGGACACTTGCTGGTCCAAGAATTGAACAAAGTCCAATATGATGGCTAGAGCTTAGCAGGTGTAGTAGGGATCTCCACAGAAAACAGAGCCTCTGTATATGTGTGTGTGTGTGCATATAAAGAAAAATCTATAATGCAAAAATTGACAAGGTAAGGAGACATGGCTAAAGCCACTATCACAAGAGAAATTAATTTTTAAAGCATGCCTGTCTCAGAGTAAATAATAGTTAATGGGTAACAAATTTGAATCATGCTATCAAGATGCTAACAGACCCATGAAACTGACAAAGTATTGTGACTGTTTCAAGCACATGTGGAATTCTGACAAATACTGACTATGTTCCAATTCCAAAGCAAGTCTTCCCCAAATTCCAAGTTAGAAAAATACAGCAAAATGATAACCAGAAACCTGTAATATTTGGGACTTTTAAATTAAAACACTCTTTGAGATCCAATGTGTCCAGAGCTGGCTAAGTTGTTTGGAATCAGTCCTCCTGCTGAGAGCTGAGGGCACTGGGTGGGTGAGAGGAAGCCTGTGACAGCCGAGTCGGCTTTGGGGATGCTTTTCCCTGGAGGTGATTGTCCATTCCAAAGCCTTTCAACTCACTTGGGAAGATGGGAGAATACACATTCAGGCAGATTGGAACCTTCCAAGATTGGGGTCCTGCTAAACCCAGACTTGTAGTTGAGTCTCCAACACGGACTAGACCAGAAAGCAGTGGAAACTGTGGTTGGGTTCAACAGAACTGAAGAAAGAACTGGAAGATAGTTTAAAAAATATGTATCTGAGTCAAGCAGAGAGATGTTTTTAAAAGGACTAAAAATACAGAAATTAGGATGGGAGGTGTGTACGACACAGTGAGAAGGTGTAAAGATGTGCGTAAGTAACATGATTTACAAACCTGACTCCCAACTTAGAATATTGTATCTAGTGAAAACATGCTTCCAACATGAAGATTGAAATAAAGTTATTTTCCCACAAACCAAAATGGGATTTATTTATCTCCAGAAGGCTCTCAGTAAAAGATACTTCATAAAGTCTTCTTACTTTGGGAGGCAGAGGTGAGGCCAGGAGTTCAAGACCAGCTTGAGCTCAGAAGGGACACTCAGAAAGGGGCTTAAAGGGATATAGGAGGAAAGCCTGGCCTGCTAAATAAGGAAGTTTTGGGGCCATAAGAATGTGAGTATGAAGTAACTTAGGTAACCAATGATCAATAGGAGGAGGCAATAATCAATGACCAATAATGCCTGGAGGTACAGAGGCCAACGGAAGACTTGCAGCCGATTTCAGACAGAAAGAGCACATTTCAACCGCTGCACAGCGTTGTGTCTCTGTCTCTCTCACCTCTCCTTCATGGCAGGGACTGACTTCCAACACTCTTTGGAAGTACTCTAAACTCTCCCTTTGTTCTTCTTCGATAAAATTTCTCTTTGTCACCCTGGAGCTTGTGCAGGTTACTTTTGCGGTCTGTTCACACTGCCTGTGCTGCTCCGGTCTTATTTTCTGTCTCCATCCATTTTCTCTTTCAATTACTGCCGTGCCTTGGTTGAATTTCTAGCTCAGCCAAATAATTGATCCAGGGCAATTGGTTTCAGGGTACTGGGACTCCCAACCCCCAACACGAACAACATAGCAAGACCTTATCTCTACAAAAAATAGAAAACTGAGCCAGGTCTAGTGGTGTACACCAATAGCCCCAGATACTTGGGCTGCTGAGGTAGTGGATCACTTAAACTCAGGAGTTTGAGGCTACTGTGAGCTGTGATGACACCACTGCACTCTAGCCTAGGCAAGATATCACAACCCCATCTTAAAAAAAATGTGTTACTTAGGAAGAAGGAAACGGATTGCATAGAATTGGAAGAAAGAAGAAGAAGCAAAAAGGAAAACAAAAGAACACCTAGGGGTGCCTCTAAACAAATACTAATGATATGAAACCAAAAACACAGGTGGATCTTTGTGTGTGAGATGTATTAGAAGTTATTATTGTGAGTCGTGTTGTTTTAAAATTATGTGAGGTGTTTCGTGCATTATTATTCAGTGTATTGTCATGCATGGCTATTTAAACATTACAGCTATGGTTCCATTTAACAGGGAGGAGGGTCAATGAAGCCAAAGTCTGCAAGGCTTTCCTGTCCAGAAACGTTCTATTTTAGTGATTCAAGGGTGCATGTGGTTGAATAACCATCCATGTTGGAAAAGAGCAGTAAAAAATGCAAAACTAACAAAGATTAGAATGAAAGAATAGAAAAAGCAAACATAATCTAATCCAAAAGAAGGCAGAGAAAAAAGGGAAAGAAAAATGAACACAGGAACTAGTATGGACAAATAAACATGAATAAGAAAGGTCAGAGTGAAAACCAAGCATATTAGTGAGAGCTTACATGTAGTTGGGTCAGACACTCTCACTGCAGGCAAACATTACCAAAACAAGTGAAAAATAGATAATTATGTACTTGTTATGAGAGATAAAGATACAGGAAGTTTGAAAGGAAAATGGTAAAATATTCAGTGTAAATAGTAAGCAAAGAAATTGACATAGTTACTTTAATATCAGACAAAGTAGACATTAAGGCATTATCGGAGATAAAGAAAGGGTTTAAAATGATAGAAGGTTTAATCTACCAGGAAGATACGACAATTTTAAAATTGTGTATATCTAATAATAGGCTCAGAATTTTTTTTTTTTTTTTGAGACAGAGCCTCAAGCTGTCACCCTGGATAGAGTGCTGTGGCATCACAGCTCACAGCAACCTCCAATTCCTGGGCTCAAGCGAGTCTCCTGCCTCTGCCTCCCAAGTAGCTGGGACTACAG
>CAUYRH010042898.1:0-19794 GCA_963574655.1 Perodicticus potto | reverse complement strand
AAACAAGTGATCCCATTTCATTGTGGGCAAGAGACATAAACAGAAGCTTCTCTGAAGAAGACAGGTGTATGGTCTACAGACACATGAAAAAATGCTCATCATCTTTAATCATCAGAGAAATGCAAACCAAAACCACTCTGATATACCATCTAACTCCAGTAAGAGTAGTCCACATCACAAAATCCCCAAACTACAGATGTTGGCATAGATGTGGAGAAAAGGGAACACTTCTGAACTGCTTTTGGGAATGCAAGCTAGTATGTTCCTTTTGGAAGGAAGTTTGGAGGACAGTCAGGGATCTAAATGTAGACCTACCATTTGATCCTGCAATTCCTCATCTAGGTTTATATCCAAAGGACCAAAAAGCACTTGACAATAAAGATATTTGTAGCATATTGTTCATTGCAGCTCAATTCATAATTGCCAAGTCATGGAAGAAGCCCAAGTGCCCATCAACCCATGAATGGATTAATAAATTGTGGTATATATATATATACCATGGAATACTATGCAGCATTAAAGAAAAATGGAGACTTCACCTCTTTTATGTTTACATGGATGGAGCTAGAAAATATTCTACTTAGTAAAGTATCTCAGGAATGGAAAAAAAAATATCCAAAATATCCAATGTACTCAGTACTACTGTGACACCAACTTAAATCATTCACACTTGCATATGAAAAATGAAACACAACTATAGCCTAGGATGAAGGAAGGAAGGTGAGGGAGTGCAGAAGGGAAGCGGGTGAGTCGATAGAGGGAGAGTTAGAGGGGGACTACACCTATGGAGCATACTGCAAGTACAAGTTGGATCTATTAGGTGTAGAACATAAATATCTTAACAGTGTAAATGGGTAAATGAGGTGAAAGCTATGTTGATTGGTAGGATGTAAGCACTCCAATTTGTACAAATAATCAATAAATTGAATCCCATAATGGCACGAATGTATTCATGATCTATGTACAAATGACTTAATAAAAAAAAAAAGAAGAAGGTGATAAGGGAGAGGGCGGAAGGAGGTTTGCTAAATTCCCACCTAACAGATAATGTAGGGGTATATGGCATTCTTCATGGATGGAAGACTAAATTGAAACTCAGACTCTATGTTATAAGCCAAACAATACAACCTAATTGTATGAACACACATGTTAATCCAAAATATAAATAAGTAAATAAATAAATAAATGCCCCCTCCCCCTCCCAAAAAAATAATTTGTTCATGGAACTGCTTTCACTTTATCATATACTTTAACTGCTTTGTCATACATTTCTCCATAAATGTTTGAAACAGGCAATATCTATGAATTTCTGAACCACAACAAAATGAAAAACTTAATTTGATTTGATTTGTAGTCGAATGACCTGATATCACAGATTTTATTTGTGGAGAAAAAGTATTTTTTGTTTAATTTGTCAAGAATATCATAGATATATTTAAACCAACATCTAACATATTAACAGAATTAAAAATTCTTGAAGATGACACACAGTGCATAAAATAAGTTATAAGCTGTGGTCCTTGTGACTTTTTGAGTTGAACTATATCACTCTGCACTTTAGAGATATGAAAAATCCAAAATACATTGAAATATCTTTAGCCTAAAAATTGAAAATTACGATAGGTACAAACCTGGTATCATTTCATTTTGTAGGCCTACTTATGTATATACTGAATTCTTTATTATACGAAATGAATAATACATATATACATGGCATGCCTTATAATCCTTGAAGCCAAGCCATTCGTTTAATTCTTTCCTTTTTTTTTTTTTTTTTTGAGACAGAATCTCTATCTGTTGCCCTGTGTAGAGAGCCATGGGATCATAGATATTGGGCTTTTTTAAAATTGTTTTCATTAATTTAATTCTTAAATTGTTCTCTGTACAGCATGTCCTATGTCCCAATGTAACTTTCTGATCCCTAAATTATTTTTTATATTAAGATGCCAAATGTATATACCATACATGGACAGTACAGCTTAAATTTTACTGGAGAATTCTGCAGTTCACATGTAAAATATTTAATTTGTTGCCCTAAAACCAGACTTCTATTTATTAAAATGTGTCCCGATTTTGGTTCAGAAGTCCAATGTGAATTCCTGAAAGATTTCAGAACAATGGCTTCCTCCCTCTTTCTGCTACATTTCTCTTTTTCTGCCCATTGCCTCTACTTATATGCCACTGACTGTGTTTCTAATCCCTATCAACTAAAACGTCAATATCTTTTTAAAATTTCACTAAAAACACTATCCAATAATTGAGTGGGAGGGAAATACTTTCTCTGCAGCATGTGAGTTGAATAAAATCTGGTTTTTAATGGAGATGACAATGATTCAAGTCAGATACTTTTAATATCTTCACCTGAAGAGATTTTGGCGTTGAGCAAGAACATGGATTTTTAGCACCAGCACTTGCGAAATATCTATTTCATTATCTGAGCAGCTTGATAGTACATCAATAATTACATAATATTTGGCCCCTTCCATTCCGTTTTGTCACCTCTTCATGAAAAAACAGAAGGAAAATATAGCAATGCTGACATGCTTATGACCTGACTATTGCCATAAACTAGAAATGCTGTCAATTACCAACTGACGTTAAAATTTAATTAGAGCCAAAACCAAGAGTTCCAGACAAATTATCTTAAAATTAAATTATTTTGATATATTCTAAATGTTTAGAATGTATCTAGTATTAGTTTCATTTTGAAATAGTTTATTCTATAAGAGATTAAAAATATAAATACAGGGAGTTCATTTGTACCTTTCTTCAGCTTCTCCCTCTGATAAGCATCGTACATTACCACAATATATTATAAAACCAGAAAATTTACATTGACATACTGCTATTAATCTAAGTGGATTTCACCAGTTTTATAGGCACTCATTTTTTTTCTTGGAACAAGAACGTACACACATACAAAGTTTTATTGCATTTATTAATTCATGTAGCCATCACCATACATGATACAGATTTTATCAGTAATGGGACTGCTATTTACCTCCCTTCTCTTAACTCCTGGCAACCACCAATCCACTGATTTGTTCTTTATCATTATTAGTTTCATCAGCTGGAAAACATCACATAAATGGAAACTTACAGTATGTGTAACCTTTTCAGATTGGCCTTTTTTATTTCCTGTTCAGTATAACATCCCTGAGATCTATCCAAGTTGTTACATGTAACCATCATTTTTTTTCCTTTTTATTACTGGGCATTCCATTTTATAGATGTACCAATATCGTTTGTTTATCTGTTCACTGTATGGAGGTCATCTGGGTTATTAAAAATAAAACTTCTATGAAAATTTATCTGTAGGTATTTTTGAAGGTAGAAGTTTTTATTTCCTTTTGATAAATATCCGAGAGTTCAATTGTGGCTTCTTAGGCCAAATATGTGTTTACCCTTACAAGAAGTTGTCCACCTGTTTGCTGGCAAGGGTGTGTGTCCCAATTTTAACCACTTTATAACTTATAATTCTTTAAGGCAAAACCTTTATTTACCAAGTCACACATTACCGTCCCCTAACCTGGGATGACAACTATTTGACTTACATTGGTCAAAGTTAGACACCAAATAGATGCTTTATAATTATTTTAGGTCATTTGGTCATGTGTGCTTTAATTATCTTCCAGATGTGAGCAAATGTGAATCTGGAAGAGCTAACCCTTCCGGCTGGGTTCTGGGTGGCTAACTAAACCTGAATTTTAAATAGATACATGCAGTCATTGGCGTACTAGAGGGCTCTGCACTTTCTCTGAGTTTCCTGGAAAACCCCACCTCTGTTTCACTTCCAGCCTTTCTGCGTTCACCTGTACCAACCAATCAGGGCTCAACTATATCAACTAGTGAGAACTTAGCTGCATCAATCGATCAGAAGAGTTTGATTTTTGTTTTCGAATCCTTAATTTTCACAAACGGACTTTTTAAAAACCCAAGCAGAAACTTTTGCTATAAACCAAATCCCCCTTCTTGTTCTGTGGAACACACCCCTCTTTTACACTGGAGGCTGCGTTCAGTTTGCAAACTGTTCACCGGAATAAGTCTCTTTCCTTCAGATTCTTTTTCAGAGAACATTTGCTCACATAGGATAAAATGTAATCATCAGCTCAGCTACACATGATGAGAGAAAGCAAAAATTACACATTGTTTTCTCTAAAACGTCAGTTTATACCCATATGAAATGTTCTAAATTCAGGTACCTGATGGGGCTTCCTAAAATGAGGTAACTGATGGGGCTTCCAAAATTTTCACTTTGGTAATGCATCATCAGACCAACACCTACAATAAAGTAACTTTCAAAGACTTGGATTCAGAAAATTCAAATTATAGAAGGTATTTCAAGGTGATCCATGGAAATGTCCTGCCTGGAAGAGCATCTGAGACCCTTGAGACGTTATGCAAACTTTGAATCTTGAGATTTAATCCTGATATATATGCATAGATTTTCCAAAAATACATTCTTTTTTTTCTTTTGCTTTCACCTTGAATATCTCATTTATTTATTTTTAATGGGTTTAATCTGTCTACTCTCTTTCTTAAAAGTCACCAAAGCTGAGTATATACAAATTCTTCAGGTTATAAAAATCATTATAGCATAGGTAATATTTATTCTCACTTTGTCCAGAGTACATGCATATTTATCAGAACATGAGAATTATTCTTCATGCCAGATAGGAGATAATAATATAGTTTGGTTTTCTTAGCGTTCTTAGAATTTTAATGTTTGTGTGCCAAAAGTAAATTCCATAGTGTGTATATTATTATTACCAGCAACTCCTTGATATTCCTCCCCTTAACCTTTTAGGGAACAGGGAGAACTTACACTAAATCTTCAGTAAACATGTTTTTTAAAACAAATTTCTAGATGTGTATCAACTGTCTTTACTGCATGCTTTAGCATTATAATTTTGGCTCAGTCCCAAACATTGTTAAAAGAGCAATTGGTCTTGGCTACTTCGGAGTCTGGGGCAAGAGGATTGCTTGAGCCTAAGAATTTGAGGTTGTTGTGAGCTATGATACTGCTACAGCACTATAGCCTAGGCCACAGAGTGTGCCTCTGTCTCAAAAAAGCAAAAGAGCAATCAATACAAAATTGCTGATGGGTTGTGCTTCTATGCAAAAAGAAAAATTAACGAAAAAGCAACACTTGAATGTCTACTTTGCAAAATTTTGTATTTTTTCATCTTCCAATTGAAATATTATTTAATGCACAGAAAAATTTGCCAGTACTTATGCATTGTCTGTATTTCCATATTGTGTTGCCCAAATTACAACATGGTAGTTATTATTTCAAACCTAGAGTTTTGAAAGATGGAAACATGGTTGCACCCATCCTAGTCACACAAGATAACTGTTACAGTCATGGAATTTTTGAGTCCAAGGAAGAAACCTCATTCAAGTGAGCTCAAGAGAAGTTTAGTGTAGAAATATAGACTATATATGAATCTAATAATAGAAGCCATTAAACAAATACGGCTTCAAAACTAGTCAGAGGCTGAGTATCCTCATGTTCTGGATTCTGAAAATACAAAGGATAAGATTAAAAGGCAATATGCTTCCCCCAAAGCTACTGCAAAGTACTCCCCAATATGCCCCAAATTAATCTTTTTTTTTTTTTAAGTCAAAGTCTCAAGCTGTTGCCCTGCGTGGACTGCTGTCGCATCACAGCTCACAGCAACCTCCAACTTTTGGGCTCAAGCGATCCTTTTGCTCAGTTTCTTTTTTTAGTAGAGACAAGGGCTGGCTTTTGCTCAGGCTGGCAATTTACCTGCCTCAGCCTCCCAAAGTGCTAGGAACACAGGTGTGAGCCACTGCGCCCGGCCCTATCTAACCATATAAAGGAATGTTTGCTTTGCAAGCTCAGTTCACGAGAATCTAAGGAAACAAAATTGGTTTATATCTTACAAATGTTTAGAGCAGTGATTTTCAACTGTGCCGTGAGAGGATCTCAGGAGTGCCGGGAAAATCTTTAGTAATTGTTAATTAAATTATTTTTGAAAGAAGTTCATAGCATAGTAAGTATATTCTTTTTTGTTGTTGTTGTTACTTTTTTTTTGATCAACATAATTTAAGTGTGCCACAGAAATTTAACTAGGTTTAAATGTGCAGTGAGATTTAAAAAAAAAGGTTGAAAAACACTGGTTTCGAGGGACTGGCTTTAGATATTTACACGTGTTAAGTCAATTAGTCATTACAACAACCTTACAAAGAAGGTGTTAGCATGATTACTACTTTATACGTGAAAGAATTAAGCAGAAAGAGATTATGTGTCTTTCTCGGGATCATGCAACTAAGAGGTAGCAGAGTTGGGATTTTAAATCAGGATGTCATAATTACTATACTTCTCACCAGAAGAATGATCTTTATGCAAGAATCCAATGATTTTAACTCTTAAATATCTTAATTTTAGAAAGTCTTACGGCAATCAGGTTGAAGCTTTATGTCATATTTCCATTCTTTCTCTCACTCTTTTCCTATTTCTGATTCTTACTCCTTCCTTTCAGGAGTAAAAGCAAAAACAACACCCCTCCCCCAAATCTTTTCCAAAATATTATATAGAGAAACTCAGCTTTTCCAGTTCCCAGTATCAAGTTTTAAAAGCTTAAAGAGTGGTGTGTCAATACAGGCAGATCAGTTGTAACAATGTAGCATTCGCTGTGGGATCTTGATAAGAGGGAAGGGTGTATGTATGTGGGGGACATGGGATAACGGGGTATCTCTGTGCCTGCCTCTCATTTTGCTGTGAATCTTAAACTGCTTTAAAAAATACAGTCTTTTTAAAAACACGTCTCTTTTTGAATATTCAATGACGAGGCTACAGTTTAAAGTTAATCCTCATTAGGATACGATCTGCCTGTTTAAATTATACCCAAGGTTTTTCAAAGGCTGTGCATGTAAAGCATTTCATCTCTGTCATCCACTAGATTATAGACTGATTCCGTCCCTTCTTTCTACATATTTTAGGGCTTTAGTTTCTCAGCTGCAGTTTGTTTGACTCTCATTGCCAACTCACTGAATCTCAGCACTTGTAGCTTTGAAAGTCACAGACTTTCTTGCCTTCTTGTGAAAGAAATCTCAGCAAGACAAAGTAAGCAACTATTTCTTCCTATACAGCTGCAGAAAAGTACTACATAGATAGTATTCAGCCTTATAAAGCTATCCTTGAAAAAGTTATTTATTTATTTTTCTTGGTCACAGAGATTATCTTTGTCATAAAGATAATCTAACAAATTACTATTTAGATTTCTGCCAGCTCTGAGATTTTTTTCATCTAAATATGATTATTTTAAATGAGGAGAGCCAACAGACCCAGTCTATTATGTCTACTAGAATTTTCCAAGTGCTCAACTCTCTGCTCCTCAAAACCTTAGCTTGCTAAAACTTGTTCTCATGGCCACACTTTAAAAAAAAAAAAAAGTGTTTTTTTTTTAAATTTCAGGTTAATGTGAGGGTACAAACAACTAGATTATAATATTTGTTAGGTAGAGTCCCTCTTGTAATTGTGTGCCACACCAAAGGTTTGCCATACACCCTTACAATATGTCCAGTAAGTGGGAGCACTCCAAGCCCCTCTCCTCTTCCCTTATTTTCCCTCCCCGCAACTTGAATTGAATTGAGATTTTTGTCTTATGCAGGTTTGTGTTAGATCATCTACACAAGACATCTACACTGGCTTCGTATTAGTATTGAGTACATTGATTCTTTGGTTTTCCATTCTAGTGATATTTTACTGAGGAGAAAGTGTTTCAGTTACATCCAGGTTATTACAAAAGATGTAAAGTCTCCATCTATTTTTATGGCTGAATAGGATTCCATGGTATACATATACCGCAGTTTGTTAACTCATTCCTAGATTGATGAACATTTAGGTTGTTGCCACATCTTGGCAATTTTAAGCTGTGATAAACAATCTAGTGCAAATGTCTTTATGATGGAATGATTTTTTTTAATTTGGTAGATGCAAAAGTTATTTTTAATAATAGAGTGATGTGATACACTTAAATTATAGAGATTGCTTATTTGTTTTATGTGTAATTTTTAAGCTGTAATAAGAAGTCTATAATTCATATTGGTTGCTGTCAAAATATGTTACCCTATTAAAAACTAAGTTAAAGTCTAGCCTAAGTGTTATACTCTTGTGGTCTCAGCTACTTAGGAGGCTGAGGCAGGAGCATTGATGAAGATCAGGATTTCAAGGCTATGTAAGGCTGTGATGGTGCCCTGAATAGCTACTGCATTCAGGCCTGTGAAATGTAGTGAGACCCTATCTCTAAAATAAAAATAAATAAATAAGTTTTAAAAGTTAAACAGAAATTTCATTTTCTGAAAACTTTAAACAGTTATAAAGGGTTTTTTTTTGGGGGGGGGTCCAGTTTTTGGCCGGGGCTGGGTTTGAACCCACCACTTCTGGCATATGGGACCGGTGCCCTACTCCTTTGAGCCACAGGCACCGCCCCAGTTGTAAGGTTTTTTAAAAAGTCAGTAGTATTATTTTTATTCTTATGGAAAGAGGCTAAAACAATTAGAATATATGATTATGCATGTTTTTTATTAAACATAATTTAATAGTCTGAACTCATTTAAATGAATCAGATATAAATACAGGCGTATGCATCTATAGTCACATTTTACATATATTAATATATATTTTCTCTAGCAACGTTGGCTAATTAGTCATATGTATGAATTACTACCTAGTTTAATTAGTATTGATATAGTAATTATATTTATTCTTTCCTAAGATATAGTAATTATATTTATTCTTTCCTTTGTTCTCCTGAGGACAAATGCTTTCTATAACATGCATGAATATATGTGTGTCTAAGCAAATTTTCAATTAGTAAGGTAATATTCAGGATGTGGATTTTCTTTTCTTTGACAGTGATTTAGGTTACTGGAGTGTCTTTCTGACACCAATATGTTCTATTTCAAAATTGCCCTTGTGGCTTGAGCCCTGTAGTAAACATTGGGCGCTGGCAGTTCTGAGCAGAAGAACTGAATCAGTTACTCCACAGGCATTTTATTCATTAAGCAAGTAATTGCACTGCTATTCCAGTGCCCATTTCCCATCTCAGACCTCGAGTTATTCTGGCTACTGCACAGGATAGAAAGGACTTTATTCTGAGGACTTTGGCTAATATTAGGCTGTTAATTAATCAGCTTCATTGGCTTTTACACTCTATCTGATTCCGTGAGTTTTATGTACAGAGAAATTTACCTGCTTATGGTTTACTCATTATAATCCTCACAGTTTTTACTATCACAGTGCATACTTAAATTCCTTCTATAATTTCAATTCGAGGAGAAAGAGAGCTTTATTTAGGCAGGCATTATAAAGTGGAAATGTTTATAAAGCTACAAAGTTGCAATACTTGTGCTTATGAAAGGAAAGGAGTATCACTATACACATGTAACATTTCTTATATAAAATAACCAACATAACAATATTCAAATATAATCAATTTAATCTAACTTACATAATTAGAACTTCAAATATAAATGGACACTAGCTGCTAAGGTAGTGTAGAGACTTTAGAAATATAGTATTAATGGTGACCAATTTCTTCTTAAATCGTTTTTATAAGATTTCATTTTAGGATGATATATTTATGGTTCCTGTACTTTGCAACTCAATAAACATTTCTCTAGATTATGTTTTGATGTAACAATTTACTGAATAAGCATATTACATGTTCTAATTTCCTACTGCTTTCTCCCTAAGGAATCTAAATCATATTTACAGAAACACAGCTAATTTTCAAAGTGTTCCTTTGAGGAAGAAGAATAAGTAGAAAGAAAAACCTGAAGAGGCAAAACTTTAGGCAATAGGCTAAAAGGAAAATAACATTTAATGTTGTGGTCCCATATTCCATACTTACCAATGTGGAATAAGTGATTTTATTTTATTTTCATTGAAAATTTATGCAATTTATTAAGAATTATTTATACCCCCGTCATAAAGAGATAATAAAGGAGAAACAAAAAAAATGTATGCACTTTTTCAGGGATCATTAGTCTTTAATTTATAAAACCTCCTTCTTAGTATATATAGATGATTGTAAGAGCATATTAATGTCCAAGGAATTTAGACATTTAGGCTGAATAAATCTAATTGCCAATGAAGGCAAGGCTTTGCTGTGGGTGGTTCCATTCTTTGTTTCACATTTACATCTTTTGTTTCAGACAGAATTGAAATTTACCCATCAATGTTGGCCAAGAAATGGATTTCTTTTCTTCTTTTCAGGTTGACTAATTTTTTAAAAAGACTAAACTAAATTTTTGGTGAGTGAGCCAAGTGGCTATTTAGTTGATTCCAAGGTGTATCTGGGAAGATAAAACATCCAACTTGTTCCAAATTGGCTGTCTGCTTTCCGTGCTTAGAGGCTTTAAATTGGGAGCTTCTAAGCTCTTCAATTAGGTTGTCAGTTGGTAAGTGGAGTGTATTTAAGATCCTTTCTGATTGTGATAAGATTAGAATAGATATATGAGCTGCCAGCTATTAAGTGTATTTGTCAGACAGTGAATCTTTTTTTTCCCCCCTTTGGGGATTTTCTTACCCCTCTGAACTTTTCCCTTAAGTTTGTCTGACTCCCTTGACAATAATACAGTAATACTGTAGCATGTAGCTATGACCAACTGATCTTCAGCAAAGCAGACAAACATACACTGATGATAGAATGCCCTATTCAATAAATGGTGTTGGGAAAACTGAGTAGCCTCATGCAGAAGAATGAAGCAGGACCCCTATCTTTTACCATATACAAATATTAATTCAAGATGGATTAAAGACTTAAATGTATAGCAGGAATCCATTAAAATTCTAGATGAAAATATAGGGAAAGGAAATAGTTAACAGAGTAAATGGGCAACCGACAGTTTGATAGAAAATGTTTGCTAACTATATATCCAGCAAGGAGCTAATATACAGAATCTGCAAAGAAACAAATCAGCAAGAAAAAAATTCTCTTTTTAATGGCATCCCTTTGGAGGCTTTTAGCTTTTCCCTTTAGACTTAAACAAATAAAAAAAAGCAAAACCTCATTCAATCTCAATATTTTTCAAAAGGGCAATCTATGCTTCAACCCTAACATTATCAAAGACCTTTTTGTGAGCCATAGTGTTTTCAATTGCACCTACGTTGCCACTAATACAAATACTACACTGTTATTAAGAGGGATCGGAGCGCATTATTCATGCCTTGTGATATGAATCTACTGGATGATCTATATGATCCTAAGCTTAATTATGCCTGGTATGCTTGGTACTGCTGGTCTTTTAAGCAATAAGTTCATGGCTATCCTCAACCTGATGACTTCCCAGTTGGACCCAACACTATCCTTATTGGAAGAGTTCACACTCACATGATACAAATCCATGGGCGATCACATTTGTGACTCCTAAATATCTCCCAATGAGACCAATTTTGTCTGAGATAACCTTGCCTACTGGTTTCTGCTTGCCAATTACACTGGATTCCACCATCTAGCTAATTGTAGTAGCGTTAACCAAACTATTAAACTGCCTTCATTTCTCACCTTTATTACATCAGATTTTAGTTTCCCAGGCACTGATAGATCCAAAAGATCTACAAAATCATTTTAAAGCTGATAGAATAGGTAAAGAACCCCAGTCCCAGAAGGATGCTGTGACTTTCTTTCCTTGGCAAGTTCTCAAGATGCCTTAGGCCAAGAGGTTAAAGATTGAGAGTAACCATAAAAGACTTGACGACTGTTGCTGGTCACATATAGGCAAACTTTGTGCCCAAAACTGCTGTGGGCTGTTTGGGATGCTTGTTGTGATTTCCACGTTTTCCAAGGTTTGCTCCAGTAATAACAAGGACTATGGAAAATTTTACCCAAATCACCAATGTCATAGTAAAAGAACACCAGAAACTCCAGCAACTAGTCATCTACGATGTTTTTGGCTTTAAACATGATGGAAACTTCTTTGGACGGCTCTTGTATAATGGTTGGTAGTGACCATCGTGCCTGCTTTCCATGAAGATGCTCTGGTATCTGCCTGTCATTAAAAATACTCAGCCCACAAACGGGAACATTTATCAGATTACTCCTGCTACTCTTACTCCATGATTTAAGAACATTTCCAAAGTCTTAAAATCTTCTTACCTGGCTCTGTTTAAAACTCAAATCTTGGTATTATAAACCAAGATATATAATAAACATTTAATAGTTATGATTAACTATTAACTCTAATAAACATTTAATAGTTATGATTTCCATTATACTCCTAGGCATAGCCCTCATTAAATGCTTCTGAAGTTGTCAGTACAACGGCATGCTCAGCAGATGACACAATTAGTCCTTCAAGGCCAAGGAGAACGGGGTAACCTCCTCACCCCTGACTCATGATTCCTATTCCATCCTTGGTAGTGTTTAAGGACAAATGTCATGTGACTTTAAATACAGAGGTGACCAACCTAATGTGCACAATTGACTATTTCTTGTCCCTTTTCTTATTTTGACTAAATTTTAGTCAGGGTTCTCATTGTCTCACAGGATTCTGAATTATGGGTTGTCCCCAAGCCCAATCGGGCACTACATGTAGCTCATGCCCCTGTTAACAGCTTATCCCAAGAATCAACTGACCACTGTCATGTACATTCCCCGCCAGACCACTCTGATCATGGCATTGCTCACTCTTGCTTGCTTCCCCAGTTTCCCCTTACTTGTTTTTACTAACCCTGGTTACCTTTCCATAGAAAGGAAAAGTCTTTGTTTGATTGTGTAAATCATGCAGATGTCAGAGATAAGAACTTCCTACCAATTATAATAGTCTCTTTGAATAAAATATGTCCTTATCAAGTTTGGGTTTGTTTTTACTTAAAACTCTCTTAATATTTTCAGATATTATCCCTGGATATGAAAGCTATATGCTTAATTTTACACCTGCTCCCTGGCTGATTTTAATTAGTCTTGGTTGCTCAAAAGTTTCTCAATTTATCATCTCTTGTTTGTTTTTGAAATATATACTACTTCTCTAAAATGCACAGCCCAGAAGTTCTGGATTCAATTTCCTTGAGCATACTAGTCCACCATTTCTTTTATTGATTGATATACTTCTTAAGGTATCTTATCAAAATCAGCCAACAGGAACTCACGCACAAAATTGCTGGCATTAGTTTTGCCAACTTGCTCCTCTGAGGCTTCATATTCACTCATTACTGTATGATCTGCTTTCTTAGTTACTTCAGGCAATAAAGTTATCAAAATTTAGCCACTACATGAAATGGGACTCCATCTGTCCATCCACTATCTGCCTTTTAAGCAATGTCATATATTTATATTTTTTCTTATTGGTACAGAAATTTATGAACCAGTCAAGTTATGCTAGATTATGATACAGTAACAAGCAACATCAATATCTCAACTGTTTCTCAATCTGAATTGTACTTGGAATATTGCATGCCTATAGTTAATGGAGGAGAAAGGACATGATTCTTGTCATTTCCTTCTGTAGGTCATATCGGTAATCACACTCATACATCAGTCAGCTTTTATTTAATTGGACAAAGAAAGTCATGTAGCATAACTTCAAAGGGACACACAAATATAATAACTAGTAAGGTGCAGGAAGGAGACCAGAGTATTGAATGTTCTGTAATAATGATACAATTATCATCTAAACAGATATTTCCAAATCTCTGAGTTTCTTTCTGCTTTTGACTATAAATGATTCCATGCCAGATGCTATTCTCCTAAATAAAGGGTTAAGAAACTTTTTCCATTCCACTATGGATACATCACGTGCAGTCAGCAGTGGGTTCTGAAAACAATTTTGCTGACTGATTAAAGGAGCAGAGTGCATGAAAAGAACATTTCATATTTCTGTTCTGTATTTCCTCTTTTGAAGCATGATTGTGGGAGGGTATGAAATAGCATCAACTGAAAACACTGAGTACTGATATAACAACCAGAAGTATCAATTCTCTTTAAGTGATGGCTGAACAATCCCTAAATGGTTTATTTGCAAGCATGTCACTAAGAGATCATTGAAAGACTTATTGTTTTTGACTTGAAGCCAAAAGCACACTATTATAGTTAGCTGAATATAAGTATTTACAACAAAAAATGATAGAATCTAGGTTTAATTTTCAATTTGTTTGCACTTAGACACTGTTGTTTATACACTTCTGTTTATAGCAGCATGAATATTAGTTTGTTGTTTTGTTTTTCTTTCTTTTTTTTTTTCTTAACCTGGAGTATGAACTCTATGAAGGCAGGAACAGTCTGTCTTTTATGCTGTTATATGACCAGTGATTATTCTAGTGAACAGAGGAGGTCAGTATAGATTTATTGAAGTGCAATGTGCATATTTGGTGTTCAGCGGAAGAATCTGCTGGGTTGGAGAGCCCAGTGTGGTCACTGCCCTTATCTAGGAGTTGGTCCCTGTGCTGTCTCACATGTCTTGATATTTTATACAAGATAATGCTTTCTCCCTACAACAAGTATGACTTCTCTCTTTTTGTCTGCTCACCTATTCTTAATCTTCCTATTCTAAAGGTCACGTACTGTAAAGACCACAGTTATTCTTCATATCTCTGCATATGTTTTGACTGATATTGCTTTACAGAGAAGATTTTTTTCCTTTGGTTCATTAGGATGGGAAGACCCTCATAGGTTTCTTTCCTGAATATAGATTGAAAATCCAGCCTGGGTAGATTCACTTAGATATATTTACATTATATTTTAGCCATATGTTCCTACATGTTATCATTAGGGCCATAATCATTATTCTTATATCTTTCCAAGTTGGGCCAAATCCATTTATTTTGCTTTTACACACACCAACTCAGGTATACACACACACACACACACACACACACACACATGCATTCTAGTCAATGGGAGAAACAAACATAAAACTAGGGATCACATTCTATAACTTTTTAAAATAAGATTGGGTAAATTGTATGAACAGACTAAGACCTAATTATCTTATCTCTAAATAGGAATATGGATATATACTTATTTTACCGGATTCTGTGTGACAAGAATATAAAAAAGCTAAGCATTATAAACATTAAAAGTATAAACTAATTTGAGTTATATGGGCATATTATATATAAAATATAAAAGGTTGACTCATAAATATATTTTCAAAATGATATTCTTTCCTATTACAAATAAACAGCTTTATAACTTGTCCATTTCTTTTAATGTACAGTGTTACGTAGCACTCATTGTTCTTTATTATTTAGTTTCTACAATTAAATTTAGCTTTGCTGTAGTTGATAAGACAATTGGTAATTTTAGAACACATTAGTATATTATGAATCATTATGATGACAGGTGTAGCTGAGGATTTTGTGTGCTTTCCATCATTCTCTTGGTCTTGAAATAAGAAAATTATCAAAATTTGTTTCTAACACATCAGATAATATATATCTTTAGAGGAAAGGAAAATGTCCCCATGAACATTTTATGAATAACAATAACAATTTTTAGCTTTGATCTTAACCTCATTGGATAATTAGTGAAGTGTCTGAACTCTGAGAAATATAAGTCAGTCAACTTGTTGATCACAAGATGACGGGGTGGAGTTAACATGTTAAAAATGTTGGACATTTCTCTCTCTTCTTTGGTCTTCCTCTTGCTCTCATTCTCTTTCTCTTTTTCTATCTCCATTTCATATCACTCCTCTCACTGTCTTGCTCTTTGGAGTAGGTACTAGTGTTATCTTGATGCCTTTATATATCACGCAAGATAATACCTGCTCACTACTCCTGATACGGTTTCTCTCTCTTTCCTTTCCCTCTTTTTTGTCCGGGTAGTATCAGGCAGGACCTTCAATAAGTTATGTTACTAAACAGATAAAATTTTCCCTAAGGAGCTCTTTCCTGCCCTATGGCTGGCACCTGTCTTTCAAGAATAAACATCACTCAAATATCAAATTTTTAGATTCTCAATTAGTTCCAAAGTCTAAGAATGTGTATATGGAGAACTGGGGAGTAGATGATAAAACCCAAACTCAGGCAGTACAGTAATCCAGCTGCTGCTCAGCAAAACTCCAACCACAAGGAGAGACAAAAGTTCTCCCCTCGCCGATAGCCTTACTAATATAGATAGTTTGTAAATTAAATAATTTTCTCAAGAAAACTTGACTTTTTTCTTTCTTTCCTGTTATTAGTTTTATAAATCACTACTACTTTATCAGATAACATGCCCTAATTTTCTGTCTATTCAAATAGATGACTCACACTCTCTGCCTTTTTGGTGAATATCACTTAGTGCTGTTAGTGTTGTTTATTTTGTCACATCAAGTGACACTTAGCTAGTTCACAGCAAACTTCTTTTACACTGAGTTTATTTAGAAGCGAAGAGGTGAGAATGTGAGAAATATCAATTTATTCTAAATTCAAAGAATAGGTGCTTTGAATTTCATTTTTAAAATGTTGCATCAAGTAATGCCTTTTGATACTGGAGAGTAATAAGCATTACCCAACCTCATCTAGCACTCTCAGTGTATCAACAGATTTCCATTCATTCACTTATAAAAATAATCTGGTGAGATTAAGCCTGACATTGTCTCTATTTGACAAATGAGGAAGCTAAGACCCAGAAAGGGTTCATGACTTGCACAAGGTGACACATTCAGAAAAGAGTAATGCTAGTTTTTGAATCCAGGTAGTCTAAACCATGAATATGATTTTTAAATGTTTTCTATTCATAAGCCAGAGAAAAATATTTTGCAGAAATGAAATTTGATACATTAAACTAAATAAAAGATCCTTTTGGAACCTAAGATACATTATAACATGCCAAGAGCATCTGGTTCAACAAATAATTTTACTTTTCCTATAAAGTTTTTAAGGGTCAATAATTTTCTTAATGTTCTAAAATGAGTGTCTTCAAATAATAAAGCCAGTGGCGTAGTATAGTTACTGTAGATAAAAACAAATCTCTGTTTTCACAGCACTTAGATTCTAGGGAGAGAAAACAAAAATAAGATAATTTCTTAAGTAACACAATTTTATATAATTGTAAATATTTTAAATAAGTGAAATTGAAGGAACATTATTGGTATTATTTAAGGATTTGAGGAATCTAACTTCATTACTTCAGTAGGGGAATGCCCTCAAGGGTGCATTTGAGGTAAAATCTAAATGATAACAAGGAAGAAGTGAAGAAATGATCTATAAGAATAAAGTTTCAGATGCAAGGAACAGTGAGTATTCTCCATGTCCCCAGGAATGTAAGAAAGATAGGCCAGTGAACTGTGTGAGAGTAGGTGGAAATGAGGTGGGGAAAGTATCCAGCAGCCAGATCACACAGGATCTTGCAGGAGTCAGTTGTTTGTGTTTTTCCCAATTCTAATGGGAAGTCATAAAAGAAAAACAATAGAGTGATACAATTTGATTAATGCTAGACATATCTCTGGCTAAGTATAGAGACTGCACTCTGTGGAATAAGGGTAGTAATAATTAAGTAGAATATTTTGGAGTCTTTTTTAAGTGACCAAACAAAGATGTATATATGTTTAAATGGTAAAGATTTGTGAATTTAGGGATTTTTATTTTCTTTTGGTGTCATTGGTTCCTTCAAATGGATTTGTGGTAGACAGAAAAGTTAGGAAACAATAATTCTGAGTTTTCTTGAGGGGGTTTGGAGAAAATGATGGCATTATGGCTCCATTAACTTACATATAGAAAAATAGAGGGTGTTTGTTTGGCTGTTACTGTTTTTCTGTTTATTTTTTTTTGAAAATGATGGAATAAAGAACTTCTTGGGGGCATTTAGAGATACTTGGGAGACATTCAAATGGAAGAAGTTGAATTGGCATTAGACATTTGGAACAGACAAAGTTTAGACCAAGAACAATAATGAGAGCAGAGATCGTGCTGTAGGATGAAATTTGCTGGAGAAGGAAGACAGGCTGGAATGAAATGAGAAGTGAGGACCAAATCCTGAGGCCTGAAACAGTTGAAGTACAGGCAGAAGAGAAGGCTCTGCATAGGGTATTTCTGATTTTCTGCAGAAATATAGTGAAATTTACCTATTTGATACAATGAACTCTATTCTGGTGATGGGCACACTAAAAGCCCTGACTTCAGGATTATACAAGGTATCCATATGACAGAAACATGTGTACCCCCTTTGAATTTTGAAAAAAAATGAAATATGATGCAACTTATTTTCAATTTTAATGTCCCAGCGAGTATCCATTGATTTCTAAACTGTATTACACTGTTGTTAGGAGTTGAATTGTGTTCCTCCCCTCAAAATAACATGGAAAGCCCTAACAGCCAGTATGTCAAAATGTGACCTTATTTGGAAATATATTTTTTGCAAATGTAACTAAGTTAAGTGAAAATAAGGCCACCCTGGAGTAGAGCTGGCCGCTGACGGGAGTTATGCTGCTAAAGCCAAGAACTCCAAGGATTGATGGTCGGACGCTAGAAAAAGGGAAGAAAAAGATTCTGCCCTCAAGTTTCAGAGGGAAAATAGCCCTGCCAATACTTTGATTTTGAACTTCTAGCACCCAAAAGTGTGAGACAGAAAAATTTCTAAGGTTTAAAACCACTCAGTTTATAGAACTTTCTTATGGAAGCCCTTGGGGCTATATATGCATGTATTTTCGATAAGGATGATAGGTAGAGATGAGAAAGATTAGAGATAGAGACAGAGACAGTGATCGAGATAGATGGAGATAGAGAAATAAACAGAGATAATAGAGAGAGAGATGAGAGACAGAGGGATATTGAGAGAGGGGAAATTGGTATAAGCATATACCGTGGCAAAGCACTGTGGCTACAGGTGAAGAATAAGGAATGAATTAAAAGACAGTGAGACAATCCTTCAGACTCCTAAACTGAATTTTCTTCAGGTATCTTTGTTGGTGAATAGTACTAACAGATATACATTCTAGAATCCTAAGGTGTTTTTCAAAGTCTTCTACCAATAGACATTGCAGAATTCATTACTAAGTTTCAGCTGGGAAACCATCACACGGGGAAATGCAACAAAAACTCTGTCCTATCTCTATTAGTTTTCATGCCAATAGATACAAATAATGGCCTCAAAATTATAAAATACCTAGTTATTTTGAGATATTATTAAATACATAGTATAAGGAGCATGTTTATTTAAATTTAATTTTCCTTTCACAAACATACCAAGACTATAGTGTTATCCTATACAACAAGTAGCTTCTTCATAAAGGCATCCTAACCTCAGCACATGAAAATAATTATTCAGATCTTAAAAATGCTCTATGGATAAAATTTGTACTGATCAAATTAATAATTACTACCAACATGCCTCAAAATTTGTACATATGAAATGTGTGGATAAAATTATTCAATTTTAGTTTCAAAAAGAGGTAAATATAGTGGTTGAATTATTTTTAGCATTGTCAAGATAAAATTGTGAAATACTTAGAACATCAATAGAAATGTCACTTTTCATTTTTAATATACTTTCACATTATCTTGAGTATCATGATTAAGGTATGCAGGTGATATGTAGTATGACACTTTTTGTTTATTGCAAAGGTTTGTCAATTCTGGTATAATCATAAATTGCAATTCCATTCGAGCATCAGAGAAAAAAAAACTTTAAATAAAAACTATTTTTTAAAAGTTTATTCTTTTGTTGAATAGCGCAAAATTCTTAAGTATACAAGTCTGTATATTTTCTTTCTTTTTTTTTTAATTATTTTTTATTGAGTCATAACTGTGTACAATAATTCAGTCTTGGAGTACAGTGTGCGGGCTTCCCATACAATCGGAGATATTTTTATCAACCTGATTAATATAACATTCATGATATTTTC
>CAUYRH010042897.1:0-20227 GCA_963574655.1 Perodicticus potto | reverse complement strand
TATACCATGGAATACTATGCAGCCTTAAAGAAAGATGGAGACTTTAACTCTTTCATGTTTACATGGATGGAGCTGGAACATATTCTTCTTAGCAAAGTATCTCAAGAATGGAAGAAAAAGTATCCAATGTACTCAGCCCTACTATGAAGCTAATCTATAGTTTTCATATGAAGGCTAAAACCCGGTTATAGCACAAGAAATGGGGAAAGGGGCAAGGGAGGGAAGGGGAGGGGGGAGGATGGATGGAGGGAGGGTGATTGGTGGGATTATACTTACAGTGCATCTTAGAAGGGTACAAGTGAAAAATTACTAAATGCAGAATATAAATGTCTTCATATAGTGATTAAAAGGCCATGAAGGCTATGTTAAATAGTTCAATGAAAATATTTCAGATTGTATATGAAGTCAGCACATTGTGCCCCATGATTGCACCAATGTACACAATCATGATTTAATAAAAATAAAAAAAATTAAAAAAAAATAATAATGCTGCAACTATTATTGTTTCTCTCCCTAGCATGTTCATAAATTCCTTCAGGAAAACACATATAGCCCACATGGCCAAGTATATAGTATATGCTCATTGATTATTTCATAAATTTGACTAAATCAGGGAAAGAGTCCATCTGAGGTTCAATTTCCTGGGAAATAGGTTGTGAAACAGAAATTTGAATGTGGGAAGGTCTAGAGGACACATCTGTGGAGGAGTGAAGGAAGGGAAATTGGGAAGAAGGAGAAGATTAACCACAACGTGGTTATACCAAAACCCTCTCTGCAAATGCCTAGGAGGACGAAGAGTTGTCCCAATTGAGAGACTCTGCACCCCTGCCCCTAGCTGTCATTATATATGGGTTTCTTACACCCCAATCTCAGGAAGTAAGACCTTGAGCAAGGAAGTTGTCCTTACCAAAGTGACTCAGGTGTAAACTCCTAGCTGCAAACATTCCCGGCAGCTGGGAAGGGGTAATGGTGTCTTTGAGGAGGCAGCATGACACAGCGTCCTCTGCAGCTCTTGTACCACTCAGATCCACATAATAAGTTTATAGCATAAATGGCTTCTCTAGGACTCCGGTTTGTCTCATTTCCTGGGAATATTGAAAGAGTGACAATGGAATGTTCTGCATTCCATATACTGTAATAGGTCTCAGACTGTCATTCATCAACTCCCTCCATTCTAGATTCCTTTCACTTACAGCAACCATCCCTGTTTACCTAGTGTGGTAGCTAAGCTCCTCCTCCTTAAAGGCTCTGAAACCCAGGTCACAAAGCTATTGTCAGCCTGTGCCTGCTGCACTCCTCTATTTACAATCAAAATCAGGCAAGGGCGTAGGAAGAGAAGACTCATTGGATCACCTAGATGCTAAGCCTGCTCTTCCCTTCCACCCTTGTGTAGTAGCAAACTTACCTGATTCTGATGGCCAGGGTCAGCCACTGCCAGGATAGTGAATCTCTTCTTTGCCCATAGGTTTAGTAGCACAAGGAGCCTGAAACAACCCGAAAGTAGTTGTATTTTAATAGGTATCTTGCTATGTACCTTGGTAGATGCATTTTCTCTCTAGGAATTAGGGACTCAGAATGTGCAAAAATCAAGTTATGAGTTGGAAAGAAGAAATTTCCCAGTGGTTCATTAGGAGTTAAGATAACTGGACCACTTTTAATTCTACTTGTGTTTTCTGAACCTGTGTGTTCTACTTATTGATGGCATAATATCACTGCTGATTTATGCTGGCCATGCTTTCTTAAAGGATGGCTCCTTATCCTTACAAGGTATACTAACCTAGCTGCCCCTCAGCTGGACTATCAATGGATTGGTCCGTTGCTTTTTTTAGGCAGAAAGCTGATGAGTGATATATATGTGTGTGTGTGTGTGTGGTAAGAACATGGATCTCATGGTCACACGTTACTGCTGCAACTCCCTTGCTATATAAAGTGAATTCTTTGCCCTGAGACAATGTTATGTTGAATCTTCTGTCAACAATAGATATTGCCTCTGAGAACATCGCCTTTGCTGCCCTGTGGTTAGAAAAGCTAAGGCTGTACCTGGAACATATTTCTCTCCTAGTCAAAATAAATCATTACTCCTTTGAGGCTGGAACAGGTCCAAACTAATCTATTTAATGCTAAGAGATTTAAAAAATATATCTCTTGTGATTCTGGCAATCAAATAAGGGAGATAGTCAAGTCCTGAAAATCAAAAATTACAAGGTATTATGATTAGTCAACTAGGTTGATGTAAGGAAGAATTGCTCCCTTGGCTTTAAGGATTCAGAGAAATGAAAAGTGATGGGAATCTTAACTGGCCAGTATTGTCCTGGTGAAAAAAAAGTGATGGTAGGAAAATGAAGTTTCTTTTATATCAAACTGTGGCAATGTGTCAGTACTGGAGGCTCTGGAATGTAAACATATTTAATTCAGTGTTGGGTAAAACAAATGATGCTCAATCCAAATTTGTCTCTAATTTCTCTGTTATTCTTGTGATAAATTCTGTTTAACATATCTTCAGGATTGAGTAGGTCATTAACAGAAGTGAAATCTAATCATTGCTCTCCAATTGAAAGCACTGCATTTTTTTTTTTTTTTGAGACAAAGTCTCACTATGTTGCCCTCAGAAGAGTGCTGCGGTGTCACAGCTCACAGTTACCTCAAACTCTTGGGTTTAAGCAATTCTCTTGCCTTAGCCTCCCAAGTAGCTGAGACTACAGGTGCCCAGCTATTTTTTTGTTATAGTTGTTTAGCTGGCCTGGGTCAGGTTTGAACCCACCACCTTAAGTGTATGTGGCTGGAGCCGTAACCACTGTGCTATAGGCACTGGGCCTGAAACCACTGCATTCTTTGTTACCTGTAGAATACACATAACCATACCAATTATATACATTCTGGATGCCAAGATCAGGTACTATGCTATTTCCAAAAAACTGTAAAGATGGGTAATAACGTGAAAGGAAAACTTGTTCAATTGGGGATAGAAATTGTAGCATACAAAGGAGTAAAAGGAAAGGATAGTAAATTTTACTATATACCTACCATTTACCAGTGGTTCTCAGATATAGGTATGAATTAACTCTTCACAATGACTTTGGAGGTCACAATGACTTTGGGAGGATGGTATAGTCTGAATTTTGGAGATGAGATAATTGTTCTAGTAAAGTTTTTGAATATTACACAGAACATTATTAGTAAAAGTGAAGTTAGAACTCATTTCTGTCTGACTCCTAAGTCTTCCAAGGATTCCGAGATACCATTTGCAAAGGCTAATAAGGCTATATTTAAGATTTATAGTTTTACATTAATGTGGGATGACCATATATGTTGGTTGTCCAGGACACTTCTGGTTTATGCCCACCGTAATTTCTAATAGTGTCCTTTTCATTCTCAAACTGTTTAAATGAGAAGTTATATATTTGTCTTACCTAAGAAGGACTCTCCTAGATTAATTACCAAAGTAACAGGACACTCACCTGGTGGGGGAGGGAGGATGGGTCACTACGTGTGATCACAGAGGAAAAGAAGGGGTGCCAAACACAGAAGATGCACAAATTCTGCTCCTGTTCACTTTACCGAGTGTATGCTATTGGCTGGGAAGGGATTTTTGCATAGACTTTACCTAAAGGAAAATTTTCTTACCTTGATTCTGGTGCCTCTAGACTGAGTTGCTAGCTGGGTATAGAGTCTAGAAAGAGGGTAATATGTCCTCACAAATAACTGTAGTAGACGATAGAACATAGTCTGTGAGAAAAAATAAGGAAGTGTGATTTGAATTCAATGAACAAGAGAGAATTTGTATGTCATAGGTCCCAAAAGACTAGGGAGCAAATGCAAATTTTTCTGAGTGTAGTGGTTTGGCAGGATTTTGACTTTTGGAATAAAGGCAGAATTAAGTACATTCATCTCATTCAAAGGGAGAAACAGATTTTTGGATTTCTACATCCAAAAATGAGGGTTATGGATACACTGAGTCTGGATCTTGATAACAAATAAAGAATATATTTTATTGTAGGAATCCTAGATCAATCCCATCTAAATCATATTTCTTCTTCCTACACTGGACCTCTTCAAGTCAATACATGCCTTCCCCAGTACTGAAAAACATATACCACCTAAATCATGATAAATCCCCTGATTTTATTAATGACTTTGTTTTTCCACAGTTTTTACTATTTTAAATCTACAAATAAAATTTTATATGTTTATTGTGTACAACATGACATTTTGACATATGTATACATTGTGAAATGGCTAAATTGAGCTAGGTAACACATACCTCACATACTTACCGTTTTTCACCTTTAAAGTGGAAACTCATAAAAGCAGAGAGTATAATTGTGGTTCCCAGGGATAGAGGGAGAGGAGATCGATCAAAGGTTGAACAGGAGGAATAAATTCAACAGATACATTGTAAAACATGCTAAGTACAGTTAACAATGATGCATTATTCTTGAAAATTGCTACAAAAGTAGATTTTAAGTTTTCTCATGACAAAATAATAAATTTATTAATAATTTAGCTATCTTGTAAAAATAAAATCTCTGTTACTCTGTGTGAGTAACAGATATATATTCCTCTCATAATACAGAAAAATCAGTAACAGAGATATACTCTCATATTCCTCTCATATATTCCTCTGTTACACTAACAGAGTAATCTGATTTTTCTATATTATGAGAGGGGAAAAAACAGCATCTCGAATATAAAATGGTGAAAAAATTATTTTTTTCCTAGTCTAGTAAACAAAGTGTGAGAAACTTTCTGCTGAATAATTTCTTGAATTTCATGTGCCCAAAGTTTCTCACATCTGATTATAAGTACAATAGCGCCCTCTATAGCTTGCTCACTCTCTGTGTAGAATTCCAGAGTTTGAAAAGAAGACAAACTGTTCTCACATTTATGATCTATATCTTCAAAATAAAATAATAAAACAAAAAGTTATATAATCTTATAATTTAAATTCAATGGTTCTGAATAAGTTACACTTTTAAAATAACTGTTTTTCTGGTCTCCTAAGAAGACAGATGTCAGAAATAAGATTCTAGAAAAAATTTAAGGCTTATTCAACAATATTTAAATTTAATATATTTAAATATTATTTCTGGCATTTTCCAAAACTATATTTGAATTATAAGAAATTTCAGAATTCCTTTTTTTAAAAAAGTAAGTTTTTAGAATGTGATTTCTGAAGTTTGTTACTGCATGGAACTAATGGAACTAGATTTTTAGAAGCTTTCCTCTGGTATCAAAATCTTTGTCTTTGAAATCAAGTAACTCTCTAGAAGCCAGTTGTTAATTGTACTTAGTATTCTTTACTTAATATCTAGATATCTTTAGAAACAACTTTTTTTTTTCTAAATGATTTCTCCTAATAAAAGTGATCCAGTGGTTTCATTTTACAAGGTAGGTCCATTTTCTTTTTTTTCCAACAAATGTGCTTCATTTAATTTGATTTGTAAGGAATTTGATGTGTAATGAGGGAAATGTCTAGCACTAGTTGTGAACTTGGTGCATTTTCATCATGCCCTCACTTTCACTATCAACAGTTTTCGTTAGCTGTGAAACTTTTTTGTGATTAGAGGTATCATTTTGCAGCTAAACCTATCAAGTCATAGAGAAGGAGTTCAGGGATACAAATATTTTTAGGAAAAAGTAAAAAGATAATGATTTATTTGAGATCATTATTAGCTGCTTAACATGTATAGCCACTTCTCTGGGAACTGGAAATACAGAAGTGAGTAAACTGAGAGCATCACGACTCTCACAGAGATATGAGAGGAGAGTGTCGAGACAACAATGAGTGAAGAGCTAAATTCAGCTATACTTTCAGATAGCTCTAAGTGTTCTGGGGAATTAAAACACAGTGATATGACAAAAAAATGATGGGTCAGGATGGAAGGAGTGGACACTTTGGACTGGATGGTCTCAGAAGACCAGTAGCAGCACATTATTAGAGTGGGAAATTTTACTACAGGAAAATTCTCCTTATTCTCTGTTCTACAGGGTGAATACCAGGAAAGGTGGGAACTGATATGAGGAAAACTTGAGATGATAGATCACTTTTGGTATTGTCCATTGAATTTAGCATTCAGCACCTTTTTGGAGACATACAGATTTATAAAAAGAAGAAAGAAACTAAAGGCTAAGCTATCATTTACCTCTTTTTGAAGAACTGATCTAATTAAATGTTATGACAGTGAAAGTATCAGATTACTCCCATTAGAATCATAATATAATTCTTGTAAATTTTGTAATGTATAAATCAAATCTTGGATACTTCCTCTGGCTTTGAAAGATTATCAAGAATTTTACTTATCCTGCACTTGTTGATTAATAAAAGTCAGGGTACAACATGTGAAACCACAGTACATATCTAACAAAAAGAAAGACTGGTACCTTTGAGAAAAGGAAAATTACAGTGTGAGTCCTATGATTTCCTTATTTCTCTCCCTAGAGGCAATCTGAATTGCAGGAATAGCTAGAGGGTACTTAAACACTGCCCAGACGCTTCGCTAAATTGAGAAGAAAATCAGGGTTTGGGAAAGCTGAGATAGGTGGAAATTCAATGGAAGTTCTAGAAAAGAGTAAGATAGTCAGAGGAAAATCTCAGAAAATTTGCATAAGTTCCCTGAGAGTACTGGACAAGTAACATGCGTAACATGAAATTTCACCAGGCCAGGCAAAGAACACACACAGGGTGAGGAAACAATTTGAATTCCAATCAGGTGAAGTGAAAAGTACTTGGTGATAGGACTGATTATACTCTGAATTAAGGCTACTGTAGACCTGCCCTAATAAAGCTTTTAAAAACAGGTCTCACAGAGATTAAACTAATTCAGAAGTTTATTAACAGCCTGATAAAACAAAGCCCAGGACTCTGGAAAAAAATGTAACATTCACAACATCTTTGATGAAATTATTACCAGATAACCCAGGATTGGGAAAATATGACCCAAAGCTGGGGGGAGGGGGAAGTAATCAATAGAAATAGACTCAGAAATGAAAGACACCCATATGTGTAAATTAAAAGATATATTTTAGGTATACTCAAATATTTAAAGGAAAGAATGAGTTCAATGAACAGAAAAATGGATGATGGGAAAATGAATTAAATTGGGACTCTGGAAAGATGGCCGACTAGTAGCAAAGCTTGGCAGAGGCTTCTGACCAGAGGGAGAAAAACTGGACAGAATCAGACTCTATGAAACCAAAGGTGGAGAGCTGAGCCAAGAAAGAAGTTTGGCAAACTGTGATTCCAAGGAAGAGCATTCAAGAAAACAAATTACAAATGAACCCAAAAAAATAAACCAAAAAAAAAAAAAAAACAACAACAAAGAAAGAAAAAAAGAAAACAAATTACAGATACAAAGCCTATAATCTAGAGGATGGGAGACCCCTCCCCCAAGAAGGAGGCTTGCTGTGGGCTCCCTGCAAGCAAACAGGAGGACAAAAGACCTCATTTAACCTCACTGGAGAGAGCTGCTAAACACTAGGTTTCCTTCTCCAGGAAGGTCCCACTTGTGAACCTAGACACCACCCCTCCTGGCATAAAATTGAAGCAATATTTTCCAAACTTCCAGTCTACCCTTCCCCCCTTGCATGGTGGTCTGAAGTTCTGCCCTGTTGAGCCCAGAGTGCTTGGTCTTTTCCTGAGAGATCTAGGCATAGCGTGGACTGCCAAACATCAGGACAGAATCTGTGACTAGTTGGGAAGAAGGAGCATGCGGGAAGAAAGGGACAAGTGGCGAGAGGAAGAGCAGTATCCTGGTTATAACTTTGTCCGGCCAGCAATAGTGTTGACCCCTGGTTTGGGCTATGTTTGGCAGGAGTGGGTACAGATCTTCCCATCTCTGACAGCGCCTGCAAGTGAGTGAGTGGTTATCCAGTGTGGACTGGGCTCAGTGGGCAGGGCAAGGATCCCCAGCTCCGACTTAGTCAGTGAGAAGAGGCTTGACAGGTGTGGACTGAGAACGGCAGGCAGGGTCCAGGACTTTTGGCTTTGTGTCTGGGGGACAGGGGTGTTGATGCCCAGTTGGGACTTTGACAGGCAATTGGCAGCTCACCAGAGCTGACTGGGGGCCATACCCTCTGGGCTGCGGGACAGAACTGACTGAGGATTTCTATCAGTAGTTGGAGACCCTTGAATCCCTCTCCATTGAGAAGGGTTTGTACTGCCCGAGACAATTTGATTGGAATTCATGTCTGGGGCTGTCCACCCAGGGACACTCTGAGGTTGACCTTTGAAGTTGTGTAGTAGAAAAGAACTGAATGGTGGGGGTGGGGTGCCACAACTGTTAGTATCTCTCCCAGCTGAGATTTAAACCTAATACTGAGACTTCTTAGGATAGGGTAGTGGTTGGCTGATTTCAAAACAGAGCCAGCTTGTGCTATCTCACCAGATAGGTCCCCAGAGTCTCTGGCCAAAACTCTGAAAGGGGCCTTTGTAAGATTGTAGAGGATAAGCCACAGTTACGAAACCTACTGCTTTGGTAAGGGGCAGATTAACTCTACAACCTGGAAACCCCAATTCAACCTCACACTATTAGTTACGATAATGAAACAGTGGAAAATAAACATGGGGTGGAACCAATGGAAGAACTCTAGCAACATGAATAACCAGAGTAGATCAACTGAAGATGCCATGCATAGACAAATGGCTGAAATGTCAGAAATTGAATTCAGAATATGGATGGAAAATAACATGAATACAATGGAAGAAAAGTTAGAAATTGAAATCCAAAGAGTAGTTCTAAAGTTGTCTCAAGAAATTAATGAATTCAAAGACAAAGTCACCAAAGATGTGGATACAATGAGAAAAGAGATAGTAGAGCTCAAGGCAATGAAAATGTTATTTGAGGAACTCCAAAACAGTAGAATTCCTCAGTATTAGAGTTGACCAGGCAGAAGAAAGTATCTCTGAAATTGAAGACAAAGCTTTTGAATGTTTCCAAACACTCAAAGAGGCAGACAAATGGAGAGCAAAAACTGATCAGTCCCTGAGAGAGTTAAGGGATCACTCCAAAGGATCAAACATTCATCTTATAGGAATTCCTGAAGGAGAAGAGGATGGTACTCAAGGTACAGATGCTTTATTCCAAGAGATTATGGAGGAGAATTTCCCAAGCATTGCAAAAGACACAGAAATTCAGATAGTAGACAGTTTCAGAACCCCAGCAAGACTCAATCCAAAGAAAGCATCTCCTAGACACAATTGTGATTAACTTTGTCAAAGTTAAGATGAAAGAGAAAATCTGCAAGCAGTCACACATAAGAAAAACATCACCTACAAAGGAAGAAATATCAGAATGACTGCAGATCTCTCAGCTAAAACCTTTCAAGCCAGAAGAGGATGGTCATCAACATTCGGTCTCCTAAAGCAAAACAACTTTTACCCCAGGATCCTGTATCCAGCTAAACTGAGTTTCATTTATTATGGAGAAATCAAATACTTTACTGATGTACACATGTTGAAGAAATTTGCCATAACAACACCAGCTCTGCAGGATATTTTTAGACCCATCCTTCATTATGACCAGCACAGTGCTCTACCACTAAAGTAAACTCACCCAGAAATTTTTGAATGAAACCCAACTTCCACAGTGGTGAAAGGATTAAAAATACCCACTGGACATTTGAAAAACATGACACCCAAAACACTACTATGCCTATCAATTCTCTCAATTAATGTGAATGGTTTAAATTGTCCTTTAAAGAGGCATAGGTTGGCTAACTGGATACATAAACTCAGACCAATTAGTTATCTGCTGCATACAAGAATCTCATCTCATCTTAAAGAATCTCATCTCACTCATGGTGAATGGATGGATATCTATAATAAGACAAATGTAAATCAGAAAAAAGCAGGGGTTGCAATTTTAGTTGCCGATACATTTGGCTTCAAAGCAACAAAGATAAAGATAAGGATGGTCACTACATATTTGTCAAGGGAAACACCTAACATGAAGAGATTTCAATAATTAACATTTATGTACCCTACCAGAATGCTTCTCAATTTATAAAGCAAACCCTAACAGATATGAACAACTTGATATCTTCCTGGACAGGAACAACTTGATGTCTTCCTTCCTCCAAGTTGGAGATTTTAACACCTCTTTGACAGTTTTGGATAGATCCTGCAAGAAGAAACTAAACAAATAATTTGTTTGAAATAACAATAGACACCTCAGAAATTCAAAAAATCCTCAATGATTACTACAAAAGAAACTAACCAAGACTTAAACTTGACCCTAGAACAAATGGACTTAATATACCTCTGCAGAACATTTCATAATAAAACTGAATATACATTATTCTCATCAGCCCATGGATCAACCTTCAAAATTGATCATATCTTAGGACACAAGTCTAACCTCAGTAATTTTAAAATAATACAAATTATTCCTTGTATCTTCTTGGACCACCATGGAATAAAAGTTGAACTCAATAGCAACAGGAATCTTCATATTCTAACAAAGTCATGGAAATTAAATAATCTTAGACTAAATGATTTCTGGGTCAAAAACGAGATTAAGAAGGAAATAACCAAATTTTTAGAACAAAATGATATGAAGAAACAAATTATCAAAACACGTGGGATACTGCAAAGTCAGTCCTAAGAGGGAAATTTATAGCACAGATGCCTTCATCAAGAAAATAGAAAGAGAGGAAATCAGCAACTTAATCAGGCATCTCAAGCAAACAGAAAAGGAAGAACATTCCAACCCCAAACCTAGCAGAAGAAAAGAAATAACCAAAATGAGGGCAGAATTAAATGAAATGGAAAACAACAAATCATTCAGAAGATCAACAAAACAAAAGTTGGCTTTCTGAAAAGATTAATAAAATTGATAAACATTTGGACACCCTAACCAGAAATGGAAAAGTAAAATCTCTAATATGGTTGTTCAGAAACGACAAGGAGAAATAAAAACAGACACCTCAGAAATTCAAACAAATCCTCAATGATGACTATAAAAACTCTACTCTCAGAAATATGAAAATCTAAAGGAAATGGACCAATACCTGGAAGCATGCCACTGTCCTAGACTCAACCAGAAAGAATTAGAAATTTTGTGTAGACTTATATCAAGCACTGAAATAGCATCAATTATACGAAATCTCCCAAAAAAGAAAAATCCAGGACCAGATGGCTTCACAACAGAATTCTAAGAAACCTTTAAACAGGAACTAATACCTATATTATACACCCTTTTCCCAAACATAGAAAAAGAAGGAATACTTCCCAACACATTCTATTAAGCAAATATCATCCTGTTCCTCACCCCAGGAAAGAATCCAACAAAGAAAGAAAATTATAGACCAAGATCATTAATGAATATAGATGCAAAAATATTCAATGCGATCTTAGCAAACAGAATCCAACAACACATCAAACAAATTATACACCATAATCAAGTGGGTTTTATTCCATGGTTACAGGTTGGTTCAACATACGAAAATGTATAAACATAATACATCACATAAATAAAATAAAAAACAAAGGCCATATGATTCTCTCAATTGATGCAGAAAAAGCTTCTGATAATATCCAACATCCTTTCATGATCAGAACACTTAAGAAAATAGGCATAGACAGGACATTTCTGAAACTGATAGAGGCCATCTACAGCAAACCCACAGCCAATATCATATTGAATGGAGCAAAATTGAAACCATTTCCATCAGATCAGGAACAAGGCAAGAATGCCCACTGTCTCCATTGCTATTCAACATAGTAATGGAAGTCTCAGCCACCGCAATTGGGCAAGAGAAGGCTATCAAGGGTATCCAAATGGTGTCAGAGGAGATCAAGCTCTCACTCTTCGTAGATGATATGATCCTATACCTAGAAAATCCCAGGGACTCAACTATAAAACTCTTAGAAGTGATCAAGGAATACAGCATCGTCTCAGGACACAAAATCAATCCTTAAAAATCAGTAGCTTTTATATATATCAACAATAGTCAAGCTGAAAATACAGTCAAGGACTCTATTCCTTTTATAGTAGTGCCAAAGAAGATGAAATATCTGGGAATTTACCTAACAAAGTACATAAAAGATCTCTATAAAGAGAGTTATAAAACTCTGAGGAAAGAAATAGCTGAAGATGTTAACAAATGGAAAAACATACCATGCTCATGGCAGGGAAGAATCAATATTGCTAAAATGTTCATACTACCCATAGCAATTTACAGATTTAATGCAATACCTATGAAAGCACCATAGTCATAATTTAAAGAGCTTGAAAAAATAGTACTTCATTTTATATGGAATCAGGAAAAACCTCGAATAGCCAATACATTACTCAGCAATAAAAATAAATCAGGAGGTATCATATTACCAGACTTCAGGCTATACTATAAATCTACAGTGATTAGAACAGCCTGGTAATGGCCCAAAAATACAGAGGTAGATGTATGGAACATAATAGAGAACGAAGAGATGAACCCAGCTACTTATTTGATCTTTGATAAGCCTATCAAAAAAATTTCATGGGAGCCTATTTAACAAATGGTGCCAGGTGAACTGGCGGCGACCTGTAGAATACTAAACTTGGACCGTCACCTTTCACCATTAACAAAAATTAATTCTCACTGGATAAAAGATTTAAACTTAAGACATGAAACTATAAAAATACTAGAAGAGAGTTCGGGGAAAATAATTGAAGAAATTGGGCTGGGAGAATATTTTATGAAGAGGACCTTAGGCAATTGAAGCAACACCAAAAATACATTACTGGGATCTGATCAAACTAAAAAGTTTTAGTACAGCCAAGAGCACAGTAAGTAAAGCAAACAGACAAGCTTCAGAATGGGAGAAGATTTTTGCAGTTTGTGCTTCCAACAAAAGTCTGATACTAAAATCCACAGAGAACACAAACTAATCAATAAAAAAGGAACAAATAACCCCATTTCTATGTGGGCAAGAGACTTGAACAGGAACATCTCTGAGGAAGACAGGTACATGGCCTACAAACACATGAAAAAATACTTATCATCTTTAATCATCAGAGAAATGCAAATCAAAACCACTTTGAAATACCATCTAACTCCAGTAAGATTAGCCCCCAAACTACAGATATTGGCATGGATGCAGAAAGAAGGTAACACTTCTACACTGCTGATGGGAATGTGAAGTAATACAGCCTTTTTGGAAAGAAGTTTAAAGAATACTCAAGGAACTAAAAGTAGACCTACAATTTGATCCTGCAATTCCTCTACTAGGTATATACCAAGATGATAAAACATCATTTTACAACAAAGACATTTGTACCAGAATGTTTATTGCAGCCCATTTCATAATTGCCAAGACATGAAAACAGCCCAAGTGCCCACTGAGCCATGAATGGATTAACAAATTGTGGTATATGTATACCAGGGAATACTAGGCAGTCACAAAAAAAAGAAAAATGGAAAATTCACATCTTTTTTGTTTACCTGGATGGAGCTGGAACATGTTCTTCTTAGTAAAGTATCTCAAGGATGGAAGAAAAAGTATCCAATACATTTTCTAGTAGTACTCAATACTACTAGGAAAGCAATATATAATCACCTACACATTCATATGAATGGCAAAGCATAACTATAGTCTAGAAAGTAGGAGGGAAGAGGAGAGAGAGGGGAGGTTGGGAGGAGGGAAGGTTTTTGGAGGGACCTCACCTAATGCAATGGTACACTTTGAAACTATTAAGAAAAGAGTATAATTGTCTTACCACAACAAATAAGTAAGTGAGTTAACGATGTGTTAATCAGTTCGAGGTAAGCATTTCACATTGTGTATCAAATCAGCACACTGAACCCCATAAATGCATCAATGTACACAGTTATGGTTTAATAAAAATAAATGAATGAATGAATTAAACTTCTGAGGCCAAAATGAAATATCTAAAATAAAAAAAAAATTATTAAACAGAATAACTGCAAAATAGAAGTTGAGGCAAAAGGATCCATAAATTTGAAGAAATAAATGAAGCACAGAGGGAAAAATAAGACTGAAAAGTGATGAGCCTTGGTGAACTGTGAGACAATTTTAAATGTTCTTAAGTGCTTTAATGAAGTGTGATTGGATTCAAATAAGGAGAGAAGATGATGAGACAGATGAAATATTTGAAGGGGCAGTGCCTGTGGCTCAAAGGAGTAGGGTGCCGGTCCCATATGCCGGAGGTAGCGGGTTCAAACCCAGCCCAGGCCAAAAACTGCAAAAAAGAAAAAAAAATCTGAAGAACTAATAATTCTAATAATTGAAAATCTTCCAAATTTGATTAAAACAGTGAATTTACACAGAAACTAAGCACACATGCAAGAATAAAACACAAGACACAACTTCAATATGCTGAAAGCAATGGTAAAGAAAATCTGTAAGATAATATAAGATTAGGTAACTGATTATAGAACATAAATACTTGAGTATAAAACGGGTACAGAAATAAATCCTCATATAGGTGGCCAAACGATTTCCAACAAGTTTGTCAAAGTAATTCAATGCAGAAAGATTTTTCTTTTCAAAACTTCATGTCAAAGTAGTTTGCTATCCATCGTCACAAGATTAACCTCAACATATTTCTTGGAGTAGGTATAAAGCCACTAAAGTATAATAGATCCTAGATCTAAATGTAACAACCAAAACTCCAAAATTTCTAAAAGAAAACAGAGGAAAATGTTATTATGATCTTATGTTAGGCAGCAAGTCTTAAATCAGACACAAAACGATGAAGCTGTGAAGGAAAAATGAATTAATGGAACTTAGTCAAAATTAAAAACTCTTGATCTTGTTAGACACTGACAGATTATACAAAAACAATCCCACACTGAAAGAAAATATTGCAGAGCATGTATCTGACAATGGATTTGTATGTACCATAAAATGAATATTCTTACAACCTAAGACAAGATAGCATAAAACCCAATAGATAAAAAATGGACTAATGATTGAGCAGATACTTCACAAAAGAAAATGGAAAAATAGCCAAAATGAATACACATCATGACAAGGTGCTCAGTGTCACTAATCAATAAGGAAATGCAAATTAAAGCAGAATGAGATATCATCACACACCCATTAAAATGGCTAAACTTAAAACTCTGACAGTAAGTGTTTACAAAACTGTGCAGCAACTGGAGCTCAAATTCACAATTGCAAAATAGTACAATCACTTTGCAAATGCTGGGGAAGCTCTAATAAAGTGAAACATGCACTTCCATCATATTATATTCAGCAATATAACGTGTAGGTCTTTGCTTCAGAGAAATGAAAACATATGTTTGCAAGATACTTGTACACAAATGTGCCTAGATTTATTCATAATTGCCAAAAACTGAAAACAGGACAAATGTTCATAAACTAGGGGATGCACACATAAATTGTGTTGTATTGACACAATGAAATATTACCCCCCCCCAAAAAAGAACAACTGATAGACATACCAATATTGGTGAATCTCAAAACATTATGCTGAATGAAAGAAGTCAGATGCCTAACAGTCCCTGTTTCATGTTTCCGTTTATTTGATATTCTGGAAAATACAATTGTAATCAACACTTGCTGAAAACAGGTTAGTTATTTTCCAAGGCTGAATGTTGAGGATGATAACTAGGAATCAGCACACAGGAACAAGAACGTTCTGTAGTTTGGTGGTGCTACACAGTACACAATTTGTTAGACTTAGGAAAATATACACTGATAGAGGATATATTTTATTATGTAATAAAATATTGTGTAAAAATATTGATAGTAAAGCATAAAAAACAAGTACTAAAATCCAGACGCTTCCTGGGCATGACGTTTCAAGTTAATGTTTAGTTTTAATTGCTAGTAGACCAAAATTATTTAAATGATTCATCTAATAGTTCACTCTTTATTTTTTAAGTTATTAGTCTTTCAATTGGTAAATATCTGTATTGTTGAGTGAGGAGAAGATAAAAGGGGATGTAGAGGATATAGGCACATTTTTAAAACTATTTTTGAATTACAACAACTTTATACATTTTATTTATTTGTTTATTTATTTATTTTGGGATTATCATAAGGGCATATAGGATTAGGCTTTATTGGGACTAATAGGAGCAAGGACACTGATTCAATTCAGTATGACAATGTTTGAGGATTTACCGTTGACAACCAAAGCAATTGAATCAGTATAGCAGAGACACTTAAGTTACTACATATCCTTTGTGCAAATTTTATTTGAGTCATGACTAGGTATAAGACACTAAAATTTTTCATTTGTGATTTCCTTGAAAAATCGAAGTGGGTGGTTGGGGTGGTGCATAAAAATTTAAATATTCCTCATCCAAATTATAATCACAAAGTTTGAAAAAGAATCTATAATTGGAATATTTTAGGCGGCTTTCAATTATTCTTTTTTGAAAAGATAAAATAATTCGTGACCAGATTCTTAAAATCACACGCAAGGTCTTTGATTGATACTGAATTTGTGTGTTTCAACTAAAATATGACAACCTAGGCAATGCTAGATAAATTTAGATAATCTAAGCAAAGCAAATAGAACTTGTAATGTTTATTCTTCTTGTTTTAATTATCTAATACTTATGCTTGGCTTCGAAATAATCTTCTACTTTTAAAATTAATGTTTGAGTGGAAAAATAAAACTAAAATTACTTACGGTTGACTCCACTTACTCTGTTATGAGGTTGTAAGATGATATTGCTCCCTTGTTATCACTGTGCTTGATTATCAGAAAGCTTCTAAGTAAAAGCAAATGGCTGTTCCCAAATATAGATCTATAAAGGTATAGTAAACAGTGTTCATGCTTCACATTCTAGTCCAAGAGAAGCTTAAATTAAACACCAATATTTTAATATACATAGAAATTAAAGAGATATGAAAATCAAATTACAACTCTTTCATAAAAACCAATAACTTATTCTATTTTCTAAGATGATAAGAAAATTGTAGCTATTCTCCAAGATAACTATGATCCATCATGGGGAAATTGGAAGTTTTGAAAGAAAGATATTGATGCAGTATTTTCATCTATGCAGAGAGATTGAAGTTATTTAGATACTAGAGAAACTAATGAGAAGGCAGATTCTGGTTTAAGAGAAAATGATTTATCATTTGACACCAATATTTCAGAGGAGATACTCTACCTTTCATGCAACAATCACATGATTTTGATCTCAAGACAGACTCTATTCCTAAATTATTTGTATTAAAGATAATTGCTATAAAATTTTAAGCTGAAAAACTTACTGAAGTGATGCAAGGAATCAACTGTCAAACTATTTAAGTTTATTCTGTTATATCATTCTTCTTTTTAGAAATTTCTTTTTGGAGATCAAACTTCAAAAGGTAATGGATTATAAGGGTAATTATAATTATAGACTAATAATGTCAATTACATCTTTCAACTGGAAGGCATTCTACTTCCCTTTCATTTAGTAAATTTTACAAAAGAACAAACTTGTATAGCTCAAACAATACTTGAATGAACAGTAATTGAATTTCATGCACCATCAGGCAGTCAAATTTAAGAATATTCCCAATTATTGTTAGAGCACAAAGCATGGATTTCATTATACCATGTATTCAACACTGAATAATGTCCTTAGGAGCAGAGGACCTTCTGAGCTTTGATAGACTGAATAAAAACAAGTATCTTTTAAAATAAGTAAGCCTTCTGATATTTCATCTAATAAAAGTTGCTTGTAGAATTGTGCCCTACTTTAACAATCATCCTTCCCACACCTGACACTAAAAAGGTAAATACGTAGCAATACTATGGAGGTAGCAGAGCTATGTTTGAACTTAACTTTTGAAACTTTTGCCGGTGCAAGGAAAGGACAAGTCCAAGGGCCTTGAAGACTCAGAAAGTGCTAGCACTGACCAGAATTTACAGGCTGGGTCCCTATTGATAAAATGGAACAGTTTAAAACTATGCACAGGTGTCCTCACTGCCCATATCCAGACAAGTTTCTGTAACAGTATATACTCGTAATGTAGCAGGCAAAGCGCATCTTTAGGCCAGAAGAACGCAGATTGTTCCAATCCACATTCTAATTGCCCTATCTCCAACTCAATGCCCCAACAAACTGGTTTCCACGTTTTCCTCATAATTAAGACTTTCAAAATTTTATACTTTTAGACCCAGAGTCTCTTTTGCTTGGAGAAATTTTCCATTCTCTTTATAAGGTAACTTCAGAATCTAATTAAATGTTACCCTTACTTGTAAAAGCTTTCCCATTCCTGCAAACAGAATTGGCCATTCGCCCTTGGTGCTCTCATGCATACTGAACAAAGCTTTTACAGTGCTTTGAATATTTTATTCAAATTCTTTTATTATAGACCAATTTTCCTTACTAGAATACATGCATGCTTTTAGAGAAGTCAGAAAATCTTCATCCTGATTCATATGACTGAGCTCTTTACCTCTTCACCTGTTTACATAGTAGACAATGTTCATTTATTGTGCTCACTTTTCAAAAAGTATTTCCACATATTATTTAATTTGACAGGCACAATTCTGTTTGGTTTTGTGAGCAAATACTGGGAAATAATTCTTAATGATATGAATGTGTACACTAAAAGGAAGTGTAGCATGTACACAATTACTGGTGGCTCATTTATTAATTTTTTAAAAATTAAGCACTGTAGCAATAGGTTAGCTGTTCTTTTGAGCCTCCCCCAAATATACTCTTCTGTCATTCCCTTTCCAGACATAGCCAGTAGCCTAAAGTTGTTAGACAATCTCCCATGAGTGTTTGTTATTACTCTGTATGTCTCAAGCCATCAGTCTCCGTCAACCCTGTGTGTTTCTGGTTTTTGTCCTTATCCATGAGAGGTTTACTTGTTTTGGAACATGGTTACAGTTTTAAATGAATATTTAACATGGGTGAATCTGGAAGATATTATGCTAATAAGCCACATGCAGAAAGACAAATATTGTGTGATCTCACTTGTATGAGGCATCTCAAAGAATCAAACTCACAGAAACAGAGTCGAATGGTGGTAACCAGGGGGCAGTGAGAAGTGATGGCCAGAGGGTACAAGTGTCAGTTAAGAAATTCAAGAAATTCTGGGCTCTCATGTAGAGCAATGCAACCATAGTGAACAATATTGCAATCTTGAAATTTTGTAACACAGTAGGGCCTAGGGTTGTTACTACAAAAAAGAGAAAGAAAGAAAATTGTATATGTGAGGTGATAGGCATGAAAATTAGCTAGATTGTACTGATACTGTACAATGTATATGTATATCAAATCATCGAGTTGTACATCTTAAATATATATAATTTTTAACTGTCAACTACACTTCAATAAAACTGAAATAAATGTAAAACAGGCTTACAGATGCGTGCAAATCAACTTTTGAAATTTCTTCTTGTTTTTATTCTCTTAATGAGTGATATTGAACAACATGGACTTAACAGTTCCTCTGAGCCTAACATTTACTTATTTATTTACTTATCTTTTTATTAAATCACAGCTGTGTATATTAATGCAATCATGGGTTGCAATGTGCTGATTTCATATACAATTTGAAATATTGTCATCAAACTGGTTAACATAGCCTTCACAGTATTTTCTTAGTTACTATGTTAAGACGTTTATTCTACATTTAGTAAATTTCACATGTACCCCTGTAAGATGCACCGTAGGTGTGGTCCCAACCATTACCCTCCCTTCCCCCATCCTTTCCCATCCCCTCTCCTCCCTATTCCCTTTCCCCATATTCTTGGGCTATAATTGGGCTTTCATATGAAAGCTATAACCTAGCTTCATAGTAGGACTGAGTACATTGGATACTTTTTCTTCCATTCTTTTTTTTTTAATTTTTATTAAATCACAATTGTGTACATTGGTGCAATCATGGGGCACAATGTGCTGACTTTATATACAATCTGAAATATTTTCATTGAACTATTTAACCTAGCCTTTATGGCCTTTTAATCACTATGTGAAGACATTTATATTCTACATTTAGTAATTTTCACTTGTACCCTTGTAAGATGCACCGTAAGTGTGATCCCACCAATCACCCTCCCTCCACCCATCTTCTCCCCTCTCTTCCCCTCCCTTCCCCCCTCCCCATTTCTTGTGCTATAACTGGGTTTTAGCCTTCATATGAAAGCTATAGACTAGCTTCATAGTAGGGCTGAGTACATTGGATACTTTTTCTTCCATTCTCGAGATACTTTGCTAAGAAGAATATGTTCCAGCTCCATCTAACAGGTAAAGTCTCCATTAAGATAGGCTTCTTCTTGATGTGAGACCCTGATGTCCT
>CAUYRH010042895.1:0-17210 GCA_963574655.1 Perodicticus potto | reverse complement strand
CTGAATAGAAAACCAGGAAATGAAACTAACATCTTACAACCACCTAATCGTCAATAAACCAAACAAGAACATACACTGGGGGAAAGACTCCCTATTCAATAAATGGTGCTGGGAGAACTGGATATCCACATGTAAAAGACTAAAACTGGACCTGCACCTTTCTCCACTCACAAAAATGGATTCAAAATGGATAAAGGACTTAAATTTAAGACATGAAATGATAAAAATCCTCTAAGAAAGCATAGGAAAAACCCTGGAAGATATTGGCCTGGGGAAAGTCTTTTTGAAGAAGACTTCCGTGGCAACTGCAACAACAACAAAAATAAACAAATGGGACTTAAACTGAAACACTTCTGTACAGATAAGGAGACAACAACCAAAGCAAATAGACAACCTACACAACGTGAAAGGATATTTTCATATTTTGAATCAGACAAAAGCTTGATAACTAGAATCTATAGAGAACTCAAATAAATCCACATGAAAAAAGCCAACAATCTCATATCTCAATGAGCAAGAGACATGAGTAGAAACTTCTTTAAAGAAGACAGACGAATGGCTAGCAAACATATGAAAAAATGTTAACCGTCCCTAATGAATATCATCTAACCCCAGCAAGAACGGCCCACATCACACAATCTCAAAACAGCAGAAGTTGGTATGGATGTGGAGAGGAAGGAACACTTTTACCCTGCGGGTGGGACTGCAGACTAATACAACATTTTTGGAAGGAAGTACGGAGAATCCTCAAAGAAATCAAGCTAGACCTCCCATTTGATCCTGCAATCCCATTACTGGGCATCTACCCAGAAGGTAAAAAAATCCTTTCACCATAAGGACGCTTGCACTAGACCATTTATCGCAGCTCAATTTACAATCACCAAAATGTGGAAACAGCCTAAATGCCCACCAACCCAGGAATGGATTAACAAGCTGTGATATATGTACCATGGAATACTATTCAGCCATTAAAAAAATGGAGACTTGACAAACTTTGTATTAACCTGGATGGAAGTGGAACACATTATTCTTTGTAAAGCATCACAAGAATGGAGAAGCATGAATCCTATGTACTCAATCCTGATATGAGAACAATTAATGACCTAGTACATGGTGAGAGGTGGGGGAAGAGGAGAACAGAGAGAGAGAGGAAGGAGGGAGGGGGTGGGGTCTTAGAGTGTGACACACCTTTTGGGGGCAAGACACAATTGTAAGAGGGACTTTACCTAACAAATGCAATCAGTGTAACCTGCTTTCTTGTACCCTCAATGAATCCCCAACAATAAAAATAAATATATAAAGAAAGAAAGAAAGAAATAGTAGGAAATTTTAAAAAAAGAAAAGAGAAGAAACTCATGTGTGGCAAGGAGTTCACTGACACTGCTTTTTTACATGGTAGCAACTAGTCTCATTGTTTGTATAGTTGCTTACACACAGCATTGCTCTCATCTTAATATTTTCATTCAACTTTGTGAGTCCATATTTACTGTTGTGATCACACTTGGCAAAGCAAAAGTCCACTACAAGCCAGGTGAACCTGCAGTGAAGAGAAAGGTGATTGTAAGGTAAACAAAAGTAGAAATAATTAAGTGTTCAGAGAAAGGCCAGATGCCATAATTCACTGGGAAAGCATTGGGCTTTAGGTACTCAGTTTTCAGAACAATTTTAAAGGATAAAGTGAGAATAATGGAACATGTGAAAAGCAGAGCTCCAACGAAAGCATCAATTACTAAGCAGTGTAGCGGATTAATTTTTGAAATGGAAAGGTTATTGATTTTATGCGAAAATCAAAAGAAGCATTACATTCCTACTAGTCTAGCACTGATGCCACATTGGATGAGTGTTAACCATTAATATTCTTTTTTTTGCAATTTCTCCTACAGTCTGCCTAAAGTTTTTGTATGAGATTGCATTGATGTTCTACCTGTTTGAATTAAAAGAAAGAGCATGATAGTGTGTGTAACTTGTTATTATAGCACAGGGAAATTATTACAGTATTACACTATATTAATATTACCACAAATGAGCCGCTATAGTATTATTGTCATTATTATTACCATTACTCTATATGTGCTGTTATACCAGGGATCTGAGTTACATACAAAGCTGACCTAAAAACATTCTCAGGAATATCTTGTTCTCCAGGACTAAAGCCTAATAGGGTAGAATAACAATTATGATAGAGGGCAATAACTGAGAGAAATAGCAATTGGCCCTGGGGACAGTTAGTACAGAAGAAGATATTTGGGAGGATGAGAAGAAAGTTTCCTGGAAAGTCATGCCTGATGTTGAAGGATAAATAGGATTTAGTCAAATAAAAGAAATGATGAGTAAAGTATTTTAAGCAGAAGAAAGACGTGTCAAAGCTCAGAGTAAAAATAGAGTTCAAAACTATCAATCTGGGGTGAACATAATAAACTTGATCCCTGACCTTTTGGTGATAATACTTTAGTAATGAAGAAAAATGCATGAGCAAAGAAATAGTGAATTACAAATTGCAGTAAAAAAAGAATAAAGGGAAAAATCAGTGCTACAAGATAGTAAGGGAATTTATATGTAGTAGTATTTTGTGAGGGGAACTGATTTTCATTTTAGACTTTTTAAAAAGATATGTATGGGGTTTTCCCTCAGAAAAGTTTTAGTGCAGTTATATAAAGAGAGTGGGACTTGGAGGAGAAGCTGGCATTAGACTTAAAGACTTTTTTTTTTTTTGCAGTTTTTGGCCAGGGCTGGGTTTGAACCCGCCACCTCCAGCATATGGGGCCAGTGCTCTACTCACTGAGCCACAGGCACTGCCCTAGACTTAAAGATTTTAAGCTCATCAGGACTTCGGTGGAAATATGCAGAGCCATCAAATTGTCAATTATTCCAAGCAGAATGCTTTCTGAGGTAGATTTTCAAAACATCTATGTTGATTAACTTTATTGTTACAATCTTATTTTTTTTACATCTGTACAGGATTTAAAAATAATTTCAAACAATTTTCATTAAACCACAAAAGTTGTTACCAATGGGGTATAATGTGCTTTCGGAAGTTCCATTTGGTAAATGGGCAAGACTGAGGGGCAGTTAAGCTTGATGTTTAACAAGTACTGACTGCAGTGATGGCTACCTGGTTTCTTTTTCTTTTTTCTTTTTTTTTTTTGAGACAGAGCCTCAAGCTGTCAACCTGGATAGAGTGTGGTGGCATCACAGCTCACAGCAACCTCCAATTCCTGGGCTCAAGCGAGTCTCTTGCCTCCGCCTCCCAAGTAGCTGGGACTACAGGCACCCACCACAACGCCCAGCCATTTTTTGGTTGCAGCCGTCATTGTTGTTTGGCGGGTCCGGGCTGGATTCGAACCTGCCAGCTCAGGTGTACATGGCTGGCACCTTAGCCCACTGAGCCACAGGCGCCGAGCCAGCTACCTGATTTCATATGTGGGTTTTGGCACTTACTATAAGACTACAGGTTAATTACTTAAAACCTTTCGTCTCAGTTTGTTTCTCTGTGAAATAGAGACAAACCTTTATGTGTTTAGTGAGGGAAAAAAATAAGAAAATGCAGACAAAGCCTGTGACATATTGAAAATGCTCAATTAAAAAATGTTTGCTCTTCCAAATGTTATTCTTAACTACTCTATCAGTAGTGGTGGCAGTAGTAGTTAGTAATAGAAAATTAGAAAAAAGAAAAAATAGAAAAAAGTAATAGAAAAATGAGGACAGTTTGGGTATAGAATTATCAATCTTCTAATATTTTCTGTTTAGAGTACTTGTTTCTCGTATGACCACAAAAGAGGCATTTCTTCAGTTTCCATGTTTGAGGTAGGAACATGGGATTTTTAAAAATGTGGAAACACCCAGATGACACAATCAGGCAATTGAAGATCTACCCTCTACTATGAAAGCTCAAAATTTTAGGACTTTTCAAGATCCCTATTTGCTTCTGGTATTGCTAAGAAATACCAAACAACTACAAATAAATAGGCAGATTATTATTCTTTATTATAACATATTATTTTAATATGAAAATATTATTAAGTTTTCTTAATTATTTAAACTCAATGTGGGTGAGCTAAAAGAATTGGCAGACAACAATTTGTTTATCTTGACCCCTTTATTCTAGTTAAGTGTTTTAATCCTGAGCATGTAGTACTGTTATAATTTAAAGAACAATTATTTAAAATATTAAACAAGAAACTTCAATGGAAGTATTAAATAGAAGTTTTAAATAGGAGTAAAACAGACCACGTTGGGTGGCTCATTCCTGTCATCCTAGAACTCTGGGAGATTGAAGTGGGAGGATCCATTGAGCTCAGGAATTTGAGATCAGACTGAGCAATGGTGAGACCCTGTACCTGCTAGAAAAATTAGCTGGGCACTGTGGCCAGTACCTGCTGTCCCCACTGACTGATGCTCGGGCAAAAGGATAACTTGAAACCAGGAGCTTGAGCTATGATGATACCACTGCACTCCACCTTTGGTGACAGAATAAGACTTTATCTAAAAATTAAATAAATACATACATACAAGTAAAACATGTTTAAATGTGGTCTATTGCTAATATTATTTCTAGGTGTTAACTTAGCTCTTTGAAGATTAGTTCAGATTAAAATAGGTAGTTCCTGAATTATTGTCCAGACCATAAGAAAAATAAAATAAAATAAAATATGCCATCCCATGAGCAGCAGGCAGGGCTAACCACCTGACCAGAACGAGGCTTTTCTGGTGTCTAGCTTTATGGGTCACTTTCTCGGGAACTTCCTGCCAACCATGAGTCTCAGAATTTCTGAATTTATACAAAACCTATTTCCTTAAGACCGGAGCCAAAACTTAATTTCTGTTATGATGTAGATTACAATAAATAACTTGCATACCACTTTTGTTTGTAAAATGTTTTCACATCTATTATCTCATTCTCTCTCCTAAATCATCTGAGACATGAGCAAAATAGGCATGACTGTACCTCTAAGGCCATTTCTAATGGTGTACTGAGTCTTCAAACAATGTTCTGTCAGGTACACAGACGCAAGCTTCAGAGCTAATAGTCCATTTTGCAGCTATGTAACATCTGACATAATTGTTAGTGATATTTAAGGTTTTTTTCATTCATTTATTAGCCAATTGTGATTTCTCCTTTGTGAATTTCCTGCTAATCACTTTTGACCATTTATCTATTGAATCATCATTTTCTTAGTGATCTCAGTAAGTTCTAGATAGTATTGATACTAATCGTTTAAGTGTTGCAAATATCTTCAGGTTTGTGTTATTTGAAGAAAGAAGGTTTGCATTTTAACTGAGCTTATAAATATTTTTCAACAAACTTACATTTTTTCACATTCAGGTCTTTAATCTACTTAGAGATTAATTTTGTGCATAAGGTGAAAGAAAGTCCAATTTTTCCCCGCATATGAACTATCAAAGTTGGGAACTGCTACTATGCAATATAGCAGTCTGTCTGGCTGTTGTCCTTAGGGCCCTGCACCTGTTTACTGAGTAAGCTGTGAATCTATTTACTGAAGCCTGCCTTTTCCCCACTGATCTGAACAGCTTGTTCATGCTTTGCTCTATTTGCGTTCAAATAGCCTATTTGTCTATCCACACACGGATACCACATTGCCTTAATAAGCTTTTATGTTGATATTTGAGAGAGCACATCCTTTCCACTTGTTCATCTTCAAAATTGTCTTGGCTACATCTAGTTATTTTATTTTTTGTAAAATTTTGGAGTTGGCTTGTCAAGTTACACACCAGGACTAAAGTCAGGATTTTAATTAGAATCACAATGAATTTATAGCATAATTTAGGATGAATTGACATTTTTGCACTATTGAATCTATACATCCATAAACATGGTAAACCAATTCACTTATTTAGAGCTTATGTGTTACTTCTAAAAATGTTTAATATTTTCTATAAAAATTGAGCACCTCTTTTGTTAAGTTTTTGAGTAATATTCATTGTAATTATAAGCCAATTCTTTTAAAATAACTTTTTTTTTGTACGAAAGGTCTTTGTTGGCGGGAGATGCTGCAGAGCAGCATTAAGGAGGAGAGAGAGAGACGAGACAGACGGGGGGTGGGAAGAGGGGGAGAGAGAGAAAAGAGCTAAAATAACTTTTTAATATTATTTCTTGATCATGTATAAGAGCACAACCCCTTTAATGTTGACTTTTCTTACTAATAATGTGGCTAAAATACTATGCTTATATACCAGCATTTACCTAAAAAACCTCAAATACCATATCTACCTAATAATGATGACATGGGTACTATTATTACTCTCATTTTATTTTATTTTATTATTTATTTATTTATTTGAGACAGAGTCTCAAGCTCTCACGCTGGGTACAGTGCCATGGTGTCACAGCTCACAGCAACCTCAAACTCCTGGGCTTCAGTGATTCTCTTGCCTCAGCCTCCAGGGTAGCTGGGACTATAGGAACATGACACAGCACCCGGCTATTTTTTGGTTGTAATTGTCATTGTTTGGCAGGCCCGGGCCAGATTTGAACCCACCAGCTCTAGTGTATGTGGCTGGTGCCTTAGCCGCTTGAGCTACAGGTGCCACCCTATTATTCTCATTTTAAATATGGAAAACTGAGGCATAAGGGAGTTTAAGAAACTTGTCCAACATCAAACAGGTAGCAAGTGGCAAAGTCAGTATTTGAACCTGACTTACTGGCTTCAGAGTCTGTGCTTTCCATCAGTAAGTTGTCATAGTTCTCTGCAGAGTTTCCTGGCATTTTGATGTTGATCATTATCTGTGCATAATTGCCAATGTTATTCCTCCTTTCTTATCCTTACCCTCATTCTTATTCTGCTATAATCTCAAACTCAATACTGGACACAAGCTCTTGTGGTACGTAACCTTGTCCTATTCCTCAATTTCAATGTACCAAATTTTTACCAGGAAGATCTCTTTCAGTTCTCACAAAACCTCTATGAGAACTCAGGCCGTTATTATCATCCCCATTGTAGAGATGCAGAAATCAGTCTGTAACCAAGAGTTGGAATAAAGAGGCTCAGTATTACACAACTCAAATTTTAGAGCTAGAATTTTAATCTTGGTCTATTGATTTCAAAGCCTATTCTCCTAACCTCTATATTCCCAGTATGCCTTCTCTGCATGCATGAGTGTGTGTGTTTATAAAACCAAGCGTTAAAATAATTTATATTCCTTTAGAATTGCTTTTTACTTTTAAAAAAAGTACTTGAATCATTCTTAAAAACACAAACTCACAAAGAATGCCAATAAGTAAAATAGATTACAATGCCCTTGCTGTGGATCAGTCTGGGGTGGAAAGCCCAGAGCTGTGTCTGTTCTGTTTATTCCATCTATCTTGGTAGCGTCTTTTGAGGTACCTACAAATTCTATAGTGCCTGGAACTAAATCTGAAACTACTTATTTCGAATGTCTGTCCAGTTTTAGGCATACAATTAGATATTTGTCCCATTTACCAGGAACTGATACTGGCAGAGACAACTCCTCCCTACCGCAAGCTCTTCCTCAGCAGTTATCATAGTTACGCATTGGTAGGTCAGAGTCATTCAGATACTGTTTACTGACCCTCAGGATCAACGGCCTGAACAGGGTGACTGGTGTCCGCTGCAGGACTGGGTTTGCAAACTTGTTTTGTTGTGTTTTTTTTCCCCACACAGTACAACTGCCCCTCCAGTTGTTTGATAACAATTCAGTAGAAGAGGAGACCCTCAAAACTCTCTCTCATTACACTTTGATATGCCTCAGTAACAGCTGATCTCAGGAAGAAGCAGCTGAGGTGGGGAACAGCTGATCTCAGGAAGAAGCTGCTGAGAGGGGGATACCTGAGCACTTGTCGAGAGATTCTCAGCAGGCTGTTCTGCTCTAGCAGTTTGAGTGTCATTTTTGCATTAGGATTTTCAGAGAATGTTCCAAAATTAATGTGGAATAGTCTCAAGTAGTTGTTACTTTTCTACCTAAGGGGGGGCTTTCTGTAAAAGATAGCATATACCAAAATATATTATATCAGGGGTCCTCAAACTACGGCCCGTAGGCCACATGCATTGGTGTGAGTTGTATTTGTTCCCGTTTTGTTTTTTTACTTCAAAATAAGATATGTGCAGTGTCGCCTCCTCCTTGGTGGTGTTGGTGCTGCGGCAGTCAGCTGAAGAGCCAGTGGGCTGGATGACAGGCAAGGAGGGGGACCTACAACGCCCACCAGAGGCTCCAATAGCCAAAAAGCCTGGACAACTGCTGAGGAGAAACCTGTGCCTTGGTGTCTCCTTCATTTTACACTTGGGACTAAATGTGGAACCCCCACTTCCTATGCCTAGGTCAGTTTCTTGTGAATTTTCTAGGCCTGAATTCCATGGATGGACTGTGTCCATTCATTGATGCACTCATTCACCTTGCCCCTGGTGGAAGGGACTGTATTCATTTGTTTCCTGGCCAAGGAACCCATACACCTATATATACCCTGAGGCTAGAGGCCTAGAGGAGGAGACGGGAAAAGACCGGGAGAGGAACAGAGAGAGCATCTCTTTCCCCACTTGAAATCTCTCCCTGTACCAGGAGCTTTGGTGTTTTCTGTATTCTTTTCTGTAAATCAATTCTGTCTTACCAAGGAGGGATGGGGGGGGGAAATAATGTAATGAAGAATAATAAAATACATATATTTAAAAGTCAAAAATAAAAATAAAAATAAAAAAATGGCATCCTTTATTCACTTCAGTATTCTATAGACTTCAAGTTTGTATCTTTTAAAGAAATTTATGACTCGGCACCTGTAGCACAGTAGTTTTGGCACCAGCCACACACACTGAGGATGGTGGGTTAGAACCCTGCCTGGGCCAGCTGAACAACTGTAACAAAAAAATAGCTGGACATTGTGGCAGGCACCTGTAGTCTCAGGTACTTGGGGGTGCCAAGGCAAGAGAATACTTTAAGCCCAAGAGTTTGAGGTTGCTGTGAGCTGTGACACAATAGTACTCTACTGAGGGCCACATAGTAAGACTGTCTCAAAAAGAAGAAAAAAGAAAGAAAGAAAAAATTTAAAGGTTTTTTTCTTCTTTATTTTTTATTCTTTTTATTTCACTTTGGCAGAGGCTGGGTTTGAACCCACCACCCTTGGTAAATGTGGCTGGCGCCCTACTCACTGAGCCACAGGCGCTGCCCAGTTTTTTCTTCTTTTTAGTGGGAAAGTGGTGGAGCCATGAGACAAGCAGAATGCAGGCAATTGATTAAAAGAGGAATGATCTTGCTCAGTGCCTGTGGCTCAAGAGGCTAAGGCGCCAGCCACATATACCTGAGTTGGTGGTGGGTTCAAATTCAGCCCGGGCCCTCCAAACAATAATGACGGCTGAAAAAAAAAAAAATAGCCGGGTGTTGTGGCATGCATCTGTAGTCCCAGCTACTTGTGAGGCAGAGGCAGGAGAATCGCTTGAGCCCAGGAGTTGGAGGTTGCTGTGAGCTATGATGCTACAGCACTCTACCCAGAGTGACAGCTTGAGGCTCTGTTTCAAAAAAAATAAAATAAAATAAAACAGGAATGATCAGTTTACATGAATATGTATTTATTCTCATAATTTTTTTGTCCTTTGTCTTTATCCTGGGGATCTACAAATTAGTTCTTATGTAGAAAGACCCAGTGGCTGTGGATGCTACTGAGAAATATACTTGAAAAAAATCTTGCTTATCCACGTGACCGGAATAGCTATGGCCGGAGTAATCTTTTCTTTACATCCAAGAGCAAATGCATTTTCTTTCAGCAAATGTATCAGCGAAGATGAAATTTATTTGTTTAAAAGCTTCCAAATTAGTTTTGAAAGAAAAGTTCCTGCTTGATTCTTTAACCATACTTGACTGAGCACTCGCCATATGCCACCCATTCTGCTACCTTCTGGCACAGCAAAGGTCACCAAAAGGCAGTGGTTGCCTCAAGGATTGCACAGACCAGTAGGAAAGAGGAATTTCTTGTTTATTCACACATTTGTGCATTTATATATACTTCATCTTGTACCCAAAATGACTTCGGCTAATCTACAAACGTTATAAAGTTTATACATTATAAAACAATGTGAGTCAGACACAGGTAAATAGAAAAGAAAAGATAATCCAGTGTAGAATAATAAAATATGGCTATAGACATACAAGGTAAGCTAAGGAATCATCCGCCCTTACTCAGAGATACACTGCATTTGAACTGATAATGACAATGTAATGTGTAATTAAGTGTAACACTCGAAATATGAAAATGGTCCCATTTTAACAGATGAAAGTGTGAATAACTAAATTTTTCTCAAGACATTTTAAGTCAGAGAATAAATGAACTCTATATACTCTAGAATAAATGGTATCTTTTCCCTGAGTTTCTGAGTGAGAATAATAGTTGTTCAGACAGAGAGGTGGAGGGTTACAGTACTCCAGGCAAGAGAAGAGGACCCGGCAGGTGCAAAATTATGGAAGTAGATACAATGAAAACAGCGGGGGATGTCTGGGACATTGAAAGGGTGAAGCTGTAACAGGAGAAGCAAGGGATGGGGGTGAGATCGGAAGTGGCTTCTGCTGCACGGACTTGATGTGAGACAGCGTGGGTGACGGCTCACATTCCTGAAAGCATCTTCTGACGCTGTGTTTTGGGTGCTTTATTCCACTTTCACCTCTGCTCTGATGTTGGCTGTTGAAGCCATTCCCAGAGCAGGGCTGCGTTCACTCACTCAGTACCTCTGTATCAAACTGACTTCTGAAAGCAAATCCTTCAGAGCTGGAATGACGGGGAGATGGCAGGGCAATTTACATTCCGTAGTAATATTTCAAAAGATTCAGCTGCACTGAAGAATCCTGACGCCTTTTGGTCAAGGAAAAGTGTCTAACTTCAAAGGAATAAAGGTAATGATTTCAAAACAACAGGGATCTGCTATAACACAATGTCTTTATTTTGTTTTTTGTTGCCCGCATCTTGTAATCCCTTCCTTTTTTTGGATCACATCTCCACCCTTGTGGAGCCTTTTCCTTAGGACCAATACATACATAAGGTAAGTAGCTTCCGGACTTTGGCCCCTTACTCCAGGTTAAGAGAAACAACCCTCTAGGCACTACCTGAGTGTACCACCAGCCCTGTCCACATGCTCCTGGGGAAGCCCATGTGAACACGGCCCATGCTTACGCCTTGGGTGATCTAACTGAGGTCCTGGGCATTTGTAGTTTTTCTCTATCACGCTCACAGCAAGTTTTTCCTTCAGACATAATCTTTTCTCCTCCTCTTCCCTCTGTCATGCCTCCAACATGTACATATTCTCTACTTAATCATATCCTTAATATTCTTGGAAGTCTGATTCCTTTTTTCGAGACAGAGTCTCACTATGTCACCCTCGGTAGAGTGCTGCGGAGTCACATTCCACAGCAACCTCCAACTCTTAGGCTTAAGTGATTCTCTTGCTTCAGCCTCCCAAGTAGCTGGGACTACAGGCACCTGCCACAACGCCTGGCTGTTTTTTGTTTTTTGTTTTTTTTTTTTTGGTCATCATTATCGTTTAGCAGGCCCGGGCTGGGTTCGAACCCACCATCCCAGATGTATGTGGCCTACTACTGAGCTGCAAGTGCCAAGCCTTGGAGGTCTGATTCTAATGTTCCTTTCTTTATGTTATTGTAATTGCCCTTGAAATAAACCTCCATTCTTTTGACTAGAACAGCAATTTCTCTTTCTCATCTTATTTGTGGTACAGTGTCTTGTTTTAGACCAGATTGAGTTTTTCATAAGAAGAAACATGGTTTGTACCTCTCTGTTTCATCTCATTTCAACAATCACCCCCTTCCCAAACTTCATACACAATGCCTGGCTGAGTTCCCTGTATACAATGTGTTTTTCATCAAGGAACGAAAAGATACAAATCCATAAAATAAGAGCAAGTGGCATCTTTGAAAACAGCCGGTTTGGTGACAAGGTGGAAGAGTCTTCCTGCCCTGCACCAGGGAGATCATTAGGAAGAGACTGCGGACCCAGCTAAATGACACTTCAAACAAATTAACCACCTACATGGGGCTGTAATGGGTTTCATTTCCTGCTGCTGGCCACATGGCAAGAAAATGCCTCACACACAAAGCCAGCGGCTTGTTGAAATGTTAAAAAGATGTCCTAAGGACATGGACAGAGGCCAGAGAAGGGATCACCATCTATCAGGTTCTCTGGAGTCCATGACATCATCTGGTGTTCACAAGAGCAAAACCAGATTTAATAATTCTACAGCCTGTGTATATATTAATTTTTATAAATTATAGAACATTTCAACACCCATTATGTCATTTGTTTATATGAAAAAATCACTGAAAGAGGAGAAGCTATGTTTACTTGTCCCAATTACAGACGAGGAAGCAAAGCCTTGGAAAAATAAACTACTGACTATCACAAAATGACTGAGTTGAAAAATAAGTCTAGAACACAGGACTTCGATTTCTGAGAGACCATTCCTCATTTTTAAAACAGCAAGTTCATCTCTGATTTAAAATAAAAAACCCAAAAGAAACAAATAAAAACACCACTGAAGATGAATTCCGGATGATCAGAAACCCTTTGCATTCTAATCCAGAGTGATTTTTTTTTCTTTTTTTCTTTTTTTTTTTTTTTTTGGCCTGTCCTGGAATCTACAGTGGATTTCTCCCCTATTGCACCAATTTAGGTAAGCTCAAAGTATGTTTTCCAGAAATCCTTTTTGTGCAGTGGTCCTAGCTAATGTACCTCACCTGAATTATCCTTTGACTCTTCAGACTTCTGGGCAGATGCATTTTCAGTTCCAAGTTGAAGGGCATTGGCATGTCTTGCAGATTTCAGTTCCGGGTTGAAGGGCATTGGCATGTCTTGCAGTTTTTCAATTCCAAGTTGAAGGGCATCAGTATGTCTTACAGAGCACCCTCACCACCAAATTGGGGGCTTGGAGTTGGGTGATGAGATATTTATTTGGGCGCCTCTCTGTTCTCAGGAATTCCAACTTGTGTTTGTAGGTTTCAGTTTGTCTTGTCTCTTACCAACCTCAAACCCATCTTCCTTTCTATACTGCCTGGTCTATGGAATTCAAACTGTCTACAACAGCTTCACATAGACTATTTAACCAGCTCCCACAATAACATTAGGCCCAATGTCCACATTAGACTGCCTGGTTGACGTTTATGTATATAATACATATACAATATGTAATAAAATTTTATATGTATATAATTTTAAATATTGCTAGTACAAAATGGGGATAAAAAATGTTTATGTAGTGATCAAAGGGAGCTCACTTGGGATGACTCTCAGTATTCTCATATCCTGAGATTAAAATGAATAATAAAAAAACAGAGAGAGGGAAGGAGCAAGGGGGGTGGGGTCTTGGTGTGTGCCACACCTTTTGGGGGCAAAACATGATTGTAAGAGGAACTAACTAACAAATGCAATCAGTGTAACCTGGTTTCTGTACCCTCAATAAATCCCCAACAATAAAAAAAAAAAAATCAAATTGTGGCTCACCGCCTGTAGCTCAGCAGCTAGGGCACCAGCCACATACACTGGAGCTGGTGGGTTCGAATCCAGCCCAGGCCTGCCAAACAATAATGGCAACTACAACCAAAAAATAGTTGGACATTATGGCAGGCGCCTGTAGTCCCAGCTACTTGGGAGGCTGAGGCAAGAGAATTGCTTAAACCCAAGAGTTTGAGGTTTGTGTGAGCTGTGATGTCATAATACTCTACTGAGAACAACAAAGTGAGACTCTGTCTCAAAAAAAAAAAATTGTTTTCACCATTTCAGATAGTTGTTTTTGCTTTCGTTTTTTGTTTCTTTGTTTGTTGAGACTATGTCTCACTCTGTTGCCCTGAGCAGAATGCCATGGTGTCACAGCTCACAGTAACCTCAAACTCCTGGGTTTAAGCAATCCTATTGCCTCAGCCTCCTGAGTAGCTGGGACTACAGGCACCCATCATAACACCCAGCTAGGTTTTTTTTTTTTTTTTGTCTATTTTTAGTAAAGATGGGTCTTACTCTTGCTTAGGCTGGTCTTGAACTCTTGAGCTCAAGCAATACACCACCACCACCACCTCCACTCCCAGCCTCCCAGAGTGCTAGGATTATAGGCGCCAGCTATCACACCTGGCCAAAAATACTTTTTTTGAGACAGAGAGAGTCTCACATTGTCACCCTTGGTAGAGTGCTATGGCATCACAGCTCGCAGCAACCTCCAACTCCTGGGCTTAGGCAATTCTCTTGCCTCCCAAGCAGCTGGGACTATAGGCGCCGGCCACAACGCCCAGCTATTTTTTTGTTGCAGTTTGACTGGGGCCAGGTTCAAACCCGCCACCCTAGGGATATGGGCCTGGCACCCTACTCATTGAGCCACAGGCGCCACCCCCAAAATACTTATTTTTAAAGGTAATTTGCTGTTGTACAGTTTTTGAACCAGCTCACTTCATAGTAAATGATTAATGTTGGGCTTATTTTTAATATTGTATCTCAGATGTGTTCTTGTAGGAAGATGTATTGGAAATTCCAGGTGCTAGAACCACAGCACTTGGACTGCTGGGCCAGAGTTTGCACAGCCCACACCTAGCAATGCTTCACCCCCCACCCCCATAATGTCCTGGCTGTGTAGAAGCCCCAGGAAGGTACAGCTGCTTCACCCCTTCTCCCTTGTGTCCAGTGCTATTTACAGGCAAAGCCAGCTGAGACCACAGCATGACAGCATGACAGCATGAGCAGCATGACATCATCAAAACTTCAGATCACAGGCGGTGCCTGTGGCTCAGTGAGCAGGGTGCCCACCCCATATACTGAGGGTGGCAGGTTGGAACCCGACTCCAGCCAAACTGCAACAACAAAAAAATAGCCTGGCGTTGTGGCGGGCACCTGTAGTCCCAGCTACTTGGGAGGCTGAAGCAAGAGAATCGCCTAAGCCAAAGAGTTGGAGGTTGCTGTGAGCTGTGAGGCCACAGCACCCTACCCGGGGTAACAAAGTGAGACTCTTGTTGCTAAAAAAAAAAAAACAACAAAAAAAACTTCAGATCATGGTGAAATTTTAATTTCATTCTAATGTTACTTAGAACATAGTGTGCTGACCCCACATAGCAGGGGTGCTGAGTTTGAACCTCCAGTGGTCTGATTATCAACAGCAAGAAAATCCTACGGTGTCAGAGTAAAGGAATATCAGAGAGTTAATTTGGTATCCATGACCTGGGAGTATACATATTTGGTTTTGCAAAGATCATATGCAGGTTTTATTGTATCTGTATCTTGATCTTCTTTTCACTGTTCTTTCTAACAATCTAAAGCTTTCTTAGAATCATTCAGATCTTGTACAGAATATCACTTAAACACTACAACTTTTGGCAGAAAATACTCTGGATTTCCCCACAGTCATTTGTATTCAGAATAGATCAATGGTCCACCCCACAAAACTGCATAAGACAAGCCTCCTGTAGAAAGCCAGAAGCACATGTGCCTTCAGAGGGCAGCTTATCCAGTTGCCTTCCCAGCTTATGTGTGACCTGTCCCCACAATAGCAGGAACTGGGGAGGCAATAGGAGGGAGGGTTTTTTTCTTTTCTACATCTTCACAGGTTCAGCTGGAGGTACCTGATGGGCCAAGGTCTACACCTTACTTACTATTTGAGATATTCTGACCCACGCAATGGCAGACACAGGCTTTCCTCACTCCTTTGAAAGGTGCACAGGCCATTTGCCTCCTGCATTTTGAAGAAGTGAGAAAAGACATGGCCACGTTTCCAATGAGCTGAAATAGTCATTCTCCCTTCCTCAGAGAGCAACCAGCTTCCTTTTTTCTTTTATTTGAGACAGAGCCTCAAGCTGTCACCCTGGATAGAGTGCTGTGGCATCACAGCTCACAGCAACCTCCAATTCCTGGGCTCAAGTGAGTCCCAAGTAGCTGGGACTACAGGCGCTCGCCACAACGCCCGGCCATTTTTTGGTTGCAGTCGTCATTGTTGATTGGCGGGCCCGGGCTGGATTCGAACCCACCAGCTCAGGTGTACGTGGCTGGCGCCTTAGCCCATTGAGCCACAGGCGCCAAGCTGCAACCAGCTTCTTTAGAGGAAAGAAAAAGTCCTTTCTATTTCTCTGTTGGATACAACAGTGTACTTTTGGTGCATATTTTTTAGCAATAGTTGTGAATTGATGGCAAAAAAATTGTTTTCATTAACCAGCCTGCAGTCGTGTTTGCACAAGGGGACTTTGAGATAAAGAAATGGGTTTTGCTGGGCTATTATGCCCTGCGTGTTGAGCCTTGGGTGGTTGTGCTCCCTTCCTGTCATAGATCTGACTGCCAGCATGATTGTACTTGTACCCCCTCCACTCAAACCAGCAATACAATTTTTTTTACAGAAAAAAAAAATGACGATCTACGGTACCAAAAGAGTAAAAAAATCGGTATTCACAGTTGTATATAAAATAACGCTTGTACTTAAAATATTTCAAAAAATAAAAAAAAAATACTGTAGAGATCTGAACCCTTAAAGTTTAAGAACTGGGGAATTACACAGGCACTGAGCCCGGACTGAAGGAGACAGTTGTGATGAAGAGCGCCCAGTGCAGAAGGAGAGGAGTGAGACAAAGTCCCAGGTTCCTGGGCAAGGCTGTCAGTCTCAGGACCCGACGTATGCCTAGGGTGGAGACGCAGCATATTTGTCTCCGGAGTTTCTTTTCTTTTCTTTTCTTTTTTTTGCAGTTTTCGGCCAGGGCCGGGTTTGAACCCACCACCTCTGTTATATGGGGCCGGTGCCCTACTCCTTTGAGCCACAGGCACCGCCCGTGTCTCGGGAGTTTCATTTCTCTAACATCGCGTCAGCTCCTTCCTCCAGCTCCAGTTCTCACACCCATTAGCTGTGGGGTTTCGGAGAAGCCAATCAGCGTCCCCGCGGTCCCTGGTTGTAGTCTGCACAGATAAAACCGGTCTCAGCGTCTCCCCAGACCCGGAGGATGAAGGTCACAGCGCCCCGAACCCTCCTTCTGCTACTCTGCGGGGTCCTGGTCCTGACCGAGGCCTGGGCAGGTGAGTGCGGGATTGGGAGGGAAACAGCCTCTGCAGAGGGTAGAGAAGGGACCTTCCCAGCGCGGACGCAGGACCTGGAGAGCCGTGCCGGGAGGAAGGTCGCGCGGAGTCTCAGTCCCTCCCGCCCCCAGGCTCCCACTCCCTGCGGTATTTCCACACCGCCGTGTCCCGGCCCGGACGCGGGGAGCCCCGCTTCATCGAAGTCGGCTACGTGGACGAC
>CAUYRH010042894.1:0-75420 GCA_963574655.1 Perodicticus potto | reverse complement strand
GATGGCTGCAACCAAAAAATGGCCGGGCGTTGTGCCGAGCACCTGTAGTCCCAGCTACTTGGGAGGCGGAGGCAAGAGACTCGCTTGAGCCCAGGAATTGGAGGTTGCTGTGAGCTGTGATGTCACGGCACTCTATCCAGGCTGACAACTTGAGGCTCTGTCTTAAAAAAAAATAATAATAATAATAATTAGGCGTCCTTGCCTGAAGGCCAGCAGGTGCCAGATTATTTTGAGTGATTAAGCACCATGTATGTTAAGTAACTATGATTAAGTAATATGACATCATTCTTATGTAATTAGTGCTTGACTGGGAGCCACTGTTGTTCTGGCCACTATCAAGGCTCTGAGGCTTTCCACCTGTAATGACTTCCCAAGGGCAGACTTTTTCCTAAGGCAAGAAGCTTCTTACACTAGCTCACCTGCTCCCATAAGCTAAATGAAGGTGGATGTCACCATGCTTGCTTGGTGGCCACAACGAGCTGAATAAGGCACGTCACAGCTACCTTTGGCTCCCCAGTTTTTCATTGGTCTGTCCGAATCCTGTGTGAACTTCCTCGGCCCAAACCTGTGGCAATAAAGAGGCACGGGATGGAAGAAAAAAATTCACATAAAACTCTTTTTCCCTACCCAAGCCTGTGCCAATGAGGGAAGAGGGTGGTAGTGGTATGCCATAGTGGTCTTTAGGAGAAACATCGAGGCGTTGTTCACCAGCCCTGGCCTTTTGCTAGAATATACCTCCCGGCTGTGATATCATGGTCAGCTGCTGCTTAACCACACTCCACAAATACCCCTAGTCTTTCGTACTTTGAGGTGAATGGACCTGCAATGTTGGATTGGATAGCAAACATCGTAAAAGTCCTTTAAATAAGTACCCTCGATGACCAAGAGGGAACTTTGATGAGAAAGAGCGGGCCATTTAAAGCACTGGTTCTCAAACTTAACTGCAAAATAGCACCTCTCGGGGAGCTTTGTAAATCCCAGTGCCCTGGCCATAGCCCAGACCAGTTACAACAGAATCTCCTGAGCTGAACAAACACTGACATTTTCTAATCTTTCAGGAGATTCCAGTGCGCAGCCAAGTTGAACAATTACTGTTTCACAAAAGCATTAACATTTAAAATTGTATAGGATTTCTCTGAAGATCGTGCTAAAAATGCAGATTCTGATTAAGTAGGTCTGGGGTAGGGCCTGAGATTTCGTATGTCTAACAAGCTCCCAGCTGCTGCTGATGCTGTGAGGGATCTCAAGTGTAAGAAAAACAGCTGAAATGAATGCAAAGACCTCATGCTGCTGAGACCTTGCCCGAGTTTGCTTCCCTATGGTCTTAACAAACACCAAAAAATGTCAGGAGAAGGTCTGTTATTCAGGGGTAATGTTACTATCCCGTCCCTAGTAGTTAAAGAAGCTTCAGAAACAGCTGAAATTTTAATTTTTCTTATGTAGCATGACTACATGAAATGATTCAGAGTTTCTTAGAATACTATATTTTGCCCCTCTGGATATCTGGATAGACTATTGAATTTGATGAACTCCTCTTAAAAATCTTGGGTTTACTCTTATGCAGTGAAATCAGTTTTCCTGGAACAGGATATCCTTCCATATAATGTGCATTGGGCTAAGCCTTTCTAAATGATTTTCCAAATAATCAGATATTCTCCCTCCCTCCATGTCAAATCTGTTTCACTGTTGCTATAACAGAATACCACAGACTGGGTAATGTATAAGGAAAAGAAATTTATTTCTTACACTTCTGGAGACTGGGAAGTTCAAGGTACCAGCATTTGTCTTCTGGTAAGGGCCTTCTTACTACCTCCTCACGTGGTAGAGGGACAAAATGCAGGCACTGCGTGACGCCTCTTTTATAAGGGCTGTAATCCCATTCACGGGGAGGTGTCCTCATGGCCTAATCACCTTTAAAGGCCCCACCACTTGATATTGTTACATTGGCAACACCTGAATTTTGGAGGGGCTGCATCCAACCATAGCTAGCATCTAGGGAAGGCCTTCATGCTGCATCATAACATGGCAGAGGGCATCACATGACAAGAAGGCAAGAACGTGCCAGCTCAGGTCTCTCTTCCTCTCCTTATAAAGCCAAAAGTCCAATCATGGGGGCCCCACTCTGATGACCCTATCTAATCCTAATTAACTCCCAGATACCATAAACATATGAATTTGGGGATTATGTTTCAAACACATGAAGTCTGAGAGACATATTCAAAACATAGCACTCTACCACTGCAATTCTGTAAAATGTGTGATTTGCATTGGGCATGTTTTTCAAGGACATCCTTCCTCTTCCCAAGCTGGCTAGCTGTTCACCGAGTCCCATCATTGTCTTCCTAATAGTCTACCTATCCAGCCTTCTTTGCCATTAGATGTGTTCATGTGACCATATTTTAGCCATTGGAATGTGAATAGAAATGCTTTGTGTCACATGCAGACCTGGTTCATAAAAGTGTCTTCTTGTGTGATGTCCCAAACACTTTCTTCTTGGCCAACTTGATATGAATAAGCTCAGCAGCTTAGAAGCCATGTGTGGAAGATGACAGATGGAAGGGAAGCTTCCTGCCAGTAGGAACACCTCTCTTTGACTTTACTTGTTGGAGAAATATACTTCTTTTGTGCTTCAGCCATTTCATATTTTGTGATTTGTTACAGTGTCTAGCCAAATTTTAACTACTATACCTCCCAATCATCACAACTCCACCCTCCATGGAGAAGCAGTATGTGGAGAGAACCATGAGTCACTAAGGACACACAGTGTGCCAGCAGCCCTTTCTGGAGAGCAAGGTGTTTGTTGGAGGAGATAAAGAGATTCTCTTCTTCATCACCTCTCTCTCTATATACCTCTATGCTGCTTGACTGTTGCCATGGGACTTAGGAGAATTCTAAGAGAAGAGATTCTGGGAGCCAATTAAGGAGCAAGGAAGAGCTGATTGCTTGAATATGTTTCTTATCTTGATTTTAAAATGAGAAGGATGAAAAGATGGGTTCGTACATTGCCTGAGTAACCTCATCAAAGGAGACAAAAAGAGGGATAATAATGCTAATGATGATGATGATGAAGATGAAGATAAGAAGAAGCAGGGGAAGGATAACTAACACTATTAAGTGTTCAACATATGTCACTACTTTCACAAAATTTTACACACATTATCTCATTTATTCTTCTATAAATTCATTTATTCTTCTAAACAGCTCTACTAGTAAGTACTATTAATGTTCTCATTTTACAATGGCAAAAACACACCTAGAGAGATCAACTTGACCACTCTTCAAGCAACAGAGACAAGGTGCACACCCACGAAGTCTAATTCCAGATCTCATGGTCTTACCCATTGTACTGTGCTGCTTCGGGGTCTGGGAGAGGAGCCCATCAGTGGTATGCATGTGTCAGTCATTTTGTCACTTCTTTTTCAGGAATTAAACTACAGCTGAATAGAGAAGGGATCTGGAAGGATTAGGGATTCCCAACAACTGGGGAATCCTGAAAACATGTGGCATGGTTATAAGAAGCAGCCCTCAGGTAGTTTACCCCTGGCTAACTACGTGGTCTATTTTTTACTGTTACTCCTGGCTGAAACCCAAAGTAACACATTCAAACATAACCTCATGTGAACCTAAAATAAATGAATAATAGATGAATTTATCAAAAAGGCTCAATCTTTTCTATGCTTATGATTTTAAAGTTTATTTTTATTTATTTTAAAAATAATAATTTCACTTTCTCCAAAAATCCATTTATTCTACGCCTATTTCTTTACTCTTATAAATTTATTGTATCCTAATTTTTGTATCAGAATCACATGTTGATAATTCCCTTGCTTGCTTTATTGCCTTAACCTAGAGTTTCTCAGCAGCAGCACTATTGATGTTTTAGATGGAATAATTCTTTGTTGTGGGGGACCGTCCTATGTTTTTATGGGTTGAATTGTGTCTCCCAAAAAGATATGTTAAAATCTTAACTCCTAGTACCTCAGAACGTGACCTTATTTGGAGATGTTGTCATTATAGACATAATTAGTTAAGATGAAGTCATACTGGAGTAGGGTGGGCCTTTAACCTGATGTGACTGGTGTTGTATAAGTCTACATGAATGGAATCAAACTATGTGTGATCTTCTGTAATCTGATATTTTTTCGTAAGTATTTGTGAGATTTGACCCAGGTTGGTACACATAGATGCAGTGTATTCATTTTATCAGCTCTACAGTATTCTATGGGGCCAATACGCCTGGTTCCTCCCCCTCCTGCTCAGGGAAATGGTGGAGGTAGGAAAGTTTCCGAGCTGTCTTCTCTGCATTATGAGTTTATTTCATGTTTACCCTAACCCTGAGGGTGGGGCTCTTCAGGATCTTAGGTTTATGGAGTGTTATCCTATTAAGGTCTTCATCTCTGTGTTTCCTAAGCATTACTTTCTGTTCTCCTGACCCCATGAAACTCCAAAACAAGAACGTAAAGGTCATCAGATATCCTCATAATGAAAGCCAGACTGAGCCCTCCTCAATTCCTGAGATTCCCACTTCCCCTTCCCCTTGACCTTTGTACAAATCTTCTTTCTTGCCAGCCTAGCAGTGTGTTTTAACAACTCATTTTTTCAGGACTAATTAGAACTGAAGAAATGTTCTTTCTTTCCTTCAGGAAAGAAGAAAAATAATTCTTGGAAATAAACTGAACAGGCTGGTAAACCTTAAGAAATCTTGTAGTTGAACACTGAACTATCTCAAAAAAGTGTATTTGTTAACTCGCAACCATCATCTTTCACAACACACAAAGAAATCTTAAGCAATCTGTAGAATATTGCGCCTCCAGCACTTCTCTTGTCCATTGTATTTCCTGCTGGTTACTATCTTAGTCAGTATTGCTGTTATAACAAAGAACCTTAGACTGGGTAATTCATAAACAGAAATGTATTGCTGATAGTTGTGGAGGCTGGAAAGTCCAACATCAAGGTGCCAGCAGATTTGTTGTCTGGTGAGGACCTATTTATTATAGACAGTGCCTTCTTGCTGCATTCTAGCATGACAGAATGGTAGAACAGCTGCCTTGCACCTCTTTTACAAGATCTAATATCATTCATGGGGGCTCTATCCTAATAACTTAATTGCCTTCTAAGGACCCTACCTCTTTAATACTATCACATTAGTGATTAAATTTCAATGTATGAATGTTGGTGGGACACATTCAGACTACAGCAGCTACTAATGAACTAATTCCACCACTAAAAATATATTCATATCTTAGCCTAGTTCCAGAAGAATCCCCTTTTGCATTGTAGTAAATCAGAAACACTGAGGCTAGAAGCACCATCTTTGCATTCTCAGGCTGAATTGATATGCCCCCATTGCATTCTGTTGATATTTTGAGGGCCATTTCATAATTTTTATTTTTTTTTATTTTATTATTTTTTTTCTGAGACAAGCTCTCACTATGTCACCTTTGGTAGAGTGCCGAGGCATCACAGCTCACAGCAATCTGAAACTCTTGGGCTCAAGTGATTCTCTTGCCTCAGCCTCCCAAGTAGCTGGTACTACAGGCACCCACCACTACACCTGGCTATTTTTTTTTTTTTAACTGTAGTTGTCATTGTTGTTTAGCTGGCCCGGGTTGGGCTCAAACCCGCCAGCTCCAATGTATGTGGCTGGTGCCGTAACCCCTGAGCTACAGGCACCACCCCGTTTCATAATTTTTGAGTCCAGTAACTTTTCTTTAGAAATGTAATTGCAAGGAATATGAGCTTTTCCTTGTAAAAGCCACATGATAATATCAGAAGCCAGCTCTTAGTCATCCTTTCTCATGAACAGATTTAAATCTAAAGTGAGAGGCAAATTTTATGTAAAATGAATAAAACAAAACCAGGTTGGAGAGAAGGGATAATTACAATGTTCTGACATATTCTAAGCTAGAACCCCATAGTTCAAAATTTACTCCATAGGTTTATGTGTCTTTCTGGGAAACATGTGGTCTGGGGGTCTATGGAATCTACTATGTGGTCTGGGGGGTCTCAGGAATCTCTTTTGTAGCTGATTCAATCTCATGGGTCAAGTTGAATTAAATGTCATGAAACATCCTTCCTCGGATGTCCTCTCTGCCTTATGCATCCCAAGTGAGTGGGTGATGGATATGTTGGTACTGCCAGGGGTGCATCTCCAAACTTAATCAGGTGCCAAGTACCACTAACACAGTTCCCTTGTGTCTCATGTCACCTTTCAATTGGCTGCTTTCAGTGGGTGTTGGCAATAGACAGATATCATGATAGAATTATACACCCTAATTCCTATTTCCAAGGCTGCACACATTGGTCACCGAGGATAACCAAAGTAAGATTCCAGTCCCACGGAAAATCTGTTATGACGGACATCTGGACCCTTACAACAAAGTTGGTCTTTTATGCATGTTGAAGCGGGAAAGATTTTACTGGCAAAAGTTGAGCAATGTTTATAACAAAATGCAGGTAAGTTTATCTCATTTTCCTGCTTGAAATCTTCCGATGACTTCTCATAGCACAGTGGTTCTCAACCTTCCTAAGGCCGCAACCCTTTAATACAGTTCCTCATGGGGGTCACCGCGACATGAGGAACTATATTAAAGGGTCACGGCCTTAGGAAGGTTGAGAACCACTGCCATAGCACGTATAATAAATCCTGTAATAGACCCGCACGTTGCGTGTTGGGCTACCAACCACTTCCCCGACCTTTTAGGTCTTTCTCTGATTCCTTCATTCATTTTTTGGGGTCAAGCCTGGCTTTCTTATGATTTTTTCTGCATCATATTTGTGATTCATAGTCCTTCTCCCTGGAATGCTCTCCTCCCAAACCATTCCATGGCTGCCTCCTTCTTATAAGGCAATTCTCTGGCCACTATTGTCTCATAGAAAGGCCTTCCTGGAGTAGCCCTTCTCAAAGGCTCCCACCCTTGTCATCTCAATCTCCCTACACTTTTACCCTGCTTATTGTCCTATGTAAAATTACATTTTTTTTATTTTTTTATTTTCACAAATATATGTGTTTATTAGGTTTCCACTTTTTGCCTTCACAGAATTAAAAAGGCTTAAAATTTAATAACAATAACAGTGTTTAAGATAAGGACTAGAAACAAAAACCTCGAAGAGAATGAAAGAAGATAAATACATTCAGAAAAGAAATCAGACGACTACTGCATCGAAATATTAAGCAATATTAATAATAATAATGCAAAGAAAGTAACATTCACATTGTCAAATAAGAGTATATCTATTATAGAATGCTTTAACTCTGAGGCTCAGTATGGAGTCATCAGTTAATTTCTCATTTTTTTCCCAAAATCTCAAAAAATAGACAACTAATATTTATAAATAAGAGAAAGCAATTTCACTGTAATAAAATAAGATATTTCATGCAAAGTATTAACTCTGCCCCCCCAAAGCCCAACCTCCCAACAAACAAAAAACTATCTGGGAATACTGCTATGCTAACATATTAACCACATTATAATCATTCACAGGAAAACAGTAATTAAGCAATGAATTAAATTAAATAACAAAGTTCAAACTATCATATCCAACTCTTTTGTCTTGTGATTTTTTTTTGAGGTGAAATTTAAATTTTTGTGTGAGTAGTACTATTATACCTATCTTGAGTGTCTTGCTTGTACTGTATCACATCATATCTTTGTTTAATTCTTAATAAACTGTTCACTTATTTAAAAAAAAGAATTTAAAAAATAAAATGAAATAAAAGTAAAAGATAATTTCAAAAAACAGGTCATGCCAAATCTTATAGACAATAGAAAAAGAAGAAATATTTCAAAGTCATTCTACTTAATCTGGATATACCTGATATTAAAATTGGAGAAAATATATTGCTATAAAGGGAAATTACAAAATATTTCACTTATAAATGAGTAAAATTACATTTTTTTTTTGAGACAGAGTCTCACCAAGTCTCCCTCAGTAGAGTGCTATGGTGTCACAGCTCACAACAACCTTAAACTCTTGGGCTTAAGTGATTCTCTTGCCTTAGCCTCCCAAGTAGCTGGGACTACAGGCACCTACTACATGCCCGGCTATTTATTGAGCATGTGCTCTATGCCAGACTCTGATAGATGCTGAGGATATCCTCAGCATGCTCAATAAATATTTGTTGACTAGTGAATGGATTCAAGATATGACTAGAGAATTGGGACTATAAACAAAATATGTATATTTTTTAACTAGAGAGCCTGTATGATCATTTAACTATTTAAACTTGTTTTCATCCATCCTACATAGAGACCAGATAAAGTTAATTTAACCATTTAAGAGGGCCAGTGTTGTAACATGTGAAAAGGTGGTATTAACATTGGAACACAGCTGATTTTTAAAGGACTTTTCTATTGGCCTTTAACCTTTCTATTGACTAATTTTTCCAGTCTCTGTCATCTGTAAAACAAGAAATAAAAAAACTCCTTTGACTCCATTTTTATCTCACCCCCCTCAGAAATTGCCCCCTTTCCGTCTTCCTTTAAACTAAATTTTGTATCTGTACTTTTTACATTATTTGCTTACTTTCCAACACCACTTCACCAAAACAACTCTTACTAATGCCATCAAAAACTTCATGCCTGGGCGGTGCCTGTGGCTCAGTCAGTAGGGCGCTGGCCCCATATATAGAGGGTGGCAGGTTCAAACCCAGCCCTGGCCGAACTGCAAAATAGAAAAATAGCCAGGCGTTGTGGTGGGCGCCTGTAGTCCCAGCTACTTGGGAGGCTGAGGCAAGAGAATCGCCTAAGCCCAGAATTTGGAGGTTGCTGTGAGCTGTGTGACACCATGGCACTCTACCCAGGGTGATAAAGTGAGGCTCTGTCTCTATAAAAAAAAAAAAAAAAAAAAAAATCCATGCCACTGAATCTCACAGAAACATCTGTTTCTATCGCTCCCTTGTGAAATACAGACATTCTAAAAGAAGCTTCACCACACAGAAGCCTAGACTAATGGTGCCCAATTTTGATTTATTGTGCACTGCTCGAAGAGGAAAATACAAGGAAATTTGAGTAACCCACCTGCTGTCATGTTTGGTTATATATTTATTTTCAAATTATATGCATATACCATACTTTAATATACTACATACATTATAATGAAAGCAAATTTGCACATTAATATTAAACAGATGCAATAAAATAGATTTTAAAAGTCTTGCCAATTAGAATGCTTTATATCATCATTTTTTAATATCTTAAACATGAGAAATACTTAACGAGTTCCACTCTTAATCACACTGCACGAAAATCTTTCCGATAAGCGATCTTCTTGATAATTCTAATTTCTCTTAGCTGATTTTTCATCAGATTCTGTTGGTTTTCATTCATGTGACTATTACAGATCTTATTTCTTTCTGGTGCTTGCATTATTTGCATTATATTGTTAATATTATTGTTTACTGGCATCTTTCAAAGCCACTCATCCATTTGGGAGGTTTAAGTGAGTTACCACGGGACACTACAATCTGTAGACACAACTGAACAGGCATTTGTAAAAGCCATTCTGTCTACCATACACTGACAGCAATAAAACGAGAGTGGAGGTGCCACTGTCAATTCCTCTCCATTCTGCCATCTCAGTGCTCTCTCCAGATGTTTCATAGACAGGACAGATGGAAGGAATGAGGGTGCCACTGTGAGCCCATGTGTGATATACTAGAACATCCTATTTTTTCCCCTTTGTATATAGAGAAAAAGAACCCTAAATAAAAGTTTGAATTTCTCCCCTACTGTAATAGAACATCTCAAGAGGTGTGTACTCTATTTTGTAGACCTGTAGCCTAGGCTAGGGGTCAGCAAGCTTTATCTCTAAAGGACCAGATAATAATACTTTTGGTCTTGTGACCTGTACTGTTTCTGTTGCAACTATTTGGCTGTGCTGTTGTAGTACAGAAGCAGCTGCAGACAATATGTGAATTAATGAGCATTGTCATCTAATGCCAAATAGATTTGGTCTTTTTTCTCAGTTCCTGTCACAGAACTCATAAAACCTTTGGAATTTCTTGAGTAACAGGACTATCTTTGTTTCTTTCCTTTTTTTTTTTTTTGGAGACAGAGTCTCACTTTATCACCCTCAGTAGAGTGTTGTGGTGTCACAGCTCACAGCAACCTCCAACTCCTGGGCTTAGGCGATTCTCTTGCCTCAGCCTCCCGAGTAGCTGGGACTACAGGCACCTGCCACAATGCCTGGCTATCTATCTATCTTTTCTTTCTTTTTCTTTTCTTTCTTTTCTTTCCTTTTGTTCCTTTCTTTCTTTCTTTCCTTTCCTTTCCTTTCCTCCCCTTCCCCTTTCTTCCTTCCTTCCTGCCTGCCTGCCTTCCTTCCTTCCTTTCCTTGTCTCATGTTGACACCCTCAGTAGAGTGCTATGGCATCATAGCTCACAGCAACCTCAAACTTTCGGGCTCAAGCAATTCTCTTGCCTCAGCCTCCTGAGCAGCTGTGACTATAGACACCTGCCACAATGCCCAGCTATTTTTAGAGACAGGGGTCTCACTCTTGCTCAGGCTAGTCTCGAACTCCTGAGCTGTAGCAATCCACCTGCCTCTGCCTCCCAGCGTGCTAGAATTACAGGTATGAGCCACTGCACCTGGCCATTTTTACTTACTTCTTAGATCAAACCTGTAAAGTCATTATTATTGTTTGTACTTTCCCAATAAGAAAATTGATATGTAAGCTATTTATATGCTTTTCCCAAGATCTCACAGCTAGAATATGCTGGAATAGAAAGAAAATCCTAGAATTAGATTAGGCTGATTGAATCAAAAGTCCATGTTCTTAGCCATCAAAGGGTTCCTTGTGGAAAATAATCACTTTGGAAAAGTGATTGAGGCTATGAACAAAGAAGGAAAGGGTAAGGATTTTTGTAACTCTCTGCTAAACAAATGAGCCCAATATGGCCCCTGTATGTTGGCCCCTATGTTGCTTATATTTTCATAACAGTCTGGGGCCTGTTAGCCCAAAAGCCAACTGATGTCAAACTCAAATTCTTGATTTGTTTTGAGCATAGCCCTTCAAGAGTATATTTTTATGGTATGTATTTATTTCAACTTTTACATCTCCATGGTTTTATTTTTTTAAACATGCAAAAATTTTAACATGTTTGAGAAACAAGTATGTGGTATTTTGATATTAGTTTATGTATCTCTGTTGTATTTCACAAATAGTTCTTGAAATAAACAAAGGCCAGAAGGCAATAATTTGCTTGAGAACCTATCCTTTCAGAGAAACTAAAATTTGAACCAAGGAATTTGACTCTTGTCAAGTGTGTGCTCTGTTAAAGTAAATTAAAATGGAGACCAGTTCTGAAGAATCCCTGAGCAGACAAAGTCAGTTAAACTCACAAGTAACCTTAACTTTGCTTGATTTGCAAACATAAGCAAAACTTAACTTGGATTATTTCTTGCAAATATCAGTATTAAGGAAAAAATAACTTAAGGCTAGCCAGCCAGAAGCCACCAACTAACTTATATAACAACAGGCTTTTCACAGGATAGACAAATAAAGCAATTCCATAATCACAGCCAATCAAATCTTCCTCCTTCTCTTTTTGATTGATATATATATATATATATATATATAGTTTTTTTGAGACAGAGCCTCAAGCTGTCACGCTGGGTAGAGTGCTGTGGCATCACAGCTCACAGCAACCTCCAACTCCTGGGCTCAAGTGATTCTCCTGGCTCAGCCTTCGAAATAGCTGGAACTATAGGCGCCTGCCACAACAAGCGGCTATTTTTTTGGTTGCAGCCGTCATTGTTGTTTGGCGGGCGTGGGCTGGATTCGAACCTGCCAACTCAGGTGTACGTGACTGATGCTTTAGCCGCTTGAGCCACAGGCACCGAGCCTACTTTCTTTGTCTTATAAAGCCCTCTCCTTGCATTCTCTCAGCAAAGCCCCTAAACCACTTCTGGTTTGGAGATGCCCAATTCATTAACTTCATGGATCACTGTTTGCTCAAATAAAGTCTTTAAAATTTTATTGTGGTCACAGTGTATGGCATACCTCTTGGGGGTGGGATGCAATTATAAGAGGGGCTTTACCTAACAAATGCAATCAGTGTAACCTGATTCTTTGTACCGTCAATGAATCCCAAACAATAAAAATAAATAAATAAAATTTTATTGTGCCTCAGTTGGCATTTTAACAGTTCTTAGCCTTCATATTATGTCTCATGAAACGTTCCTGCCATTTTTTTTAAGATGTGGACATTTCCAGGCAGTCTTTCTCTGCTATTTAGTAAAAGAGACCTTGATATTTGCGTTTAAAAATGTTTTGGGTGAGTTAATTTACCATGAAACAATTAATTTTTGTTTTTAAAAAAGTCTCCCACTTAAATTAATAATTGCAATATTCCATTACCATGTTCATTTGGTATTTCATGAATGCTATCAGTAGAATGTATTTGGGTCATTACATTTTCTTTTCATGATAAAAAAAAAAACTTACGTAAATTTACAATACTAATGTAAATTCAGCATAGATATTTTCTCACTATTAGTTCAGTCTTTTTTTAATAGATTGCCTGTTTCCTATTAGAGTTTGGCCCAGTACAGTCATAGTACATATATTCCAGTTCCAAGTAGAAATATACATATTGCCAGCATTCAGTTCCACATGGTTGATGAATAAATCCCATCGAATTCTATACTTTTCAAAGAGTTTCTACACATTTTCTGAATACGTTTTATGCTGAATTTGTGTAAGGACATAATATTTAAAACCATTATAAAATTTGTTCTCTGAAAAGAAAGGGAAATAAAAATTCTGATGCTTTAGAGATAAAGTAATAGGTTAGAAAAAGTTAGTAAAGAGCACTTCAGATGTTAGCCTTCACATTGAAGATGGTGAACCTTTGATTTTAAAGACCATTTGTGATGAAAGGATCCTCTTGTAAGCCTAATGGTATCTATCAAAGTATTGAACATTTACATTTTGTAAAATATTTAAGAGGAAAACCTAGGTTCTAACTGCTACAGAAGGAGGTTCTGGAGTCTATAAGCATTATCCAGGACAGTTTCAAATGATGCCACTGAGGCATTAATGATTGGAGCTTTTGGTGCCATTGAGTTCCAAGTAAGTTGTAAAGCAAACAGAAACTCTCCAGGAGGATCAGAAGAAATATTCTTTTTCATTAGAATTCTTTATCTTTAGGGATGATTGCCAGGAATTTCCTTCTACAGCTAACTACTAAAACTTTTTTTAAAGTCTTTTAAGTTTTTGCCCAGTGAGTTGTAAAATAATAAGAAATTGATAACTTACTGAGATTTGAGTTATGTTTTCATTTGTGTGCCTATCCTTTTGCAATTTGTTGTATAGCCACAGGAGGCAGGGTTCCATATTAAACTAAGTCCTCTAGAGGACTGCTGTTGTTCTCAGATGAATGCTTCCTCTTAGATAGGGCTCCGACAGAGGAAAAATAGAGTTTTTTCAAAAATAAAAGATAGTAGAAGATGTTTTAAAATGGATTTTTATAAGCCAAATATGAAAGACTAGGATTTTGCTTTTATTGATTTTTTTAAAGAGAATAAAATAAAATATTCTGGTTAATCAAAGATCTGGTTCCTATACTTTTAACAAGGTATATAGATTATATTTAAGGAATTGGGATTCAGGGAAGTAATATTAGCACTGTTTTGAAAATAGAGTCTAACAACTAATATTGAGTTCTTATATGCTAATCATTTTAGAGTATTGTCTCTTTTAACTCAATATTAACATATATTGTAAACTTTGTTATATAGAAGAACATAATTTAACTTGTCTTTCTACTTGGGAAAGATAAGATAAACTGATTGATAGAGATTTCCAAGTGATAACATGGTTGCTAGGTAAACTTACCACATGTAATGAAAAAGAGAAAATGTTGACAACAGAACTGTATAGAAATTAAAATAACAGGTGCATTAAAGATTAAATAGATTTTTAGTGAATTACTTTAATCTTTTCAATTTTACAGGTAGCCCAGTCACTATGAATCACCAAGGAAATTGAGACCATAAAGTATGAACATACAAAATATACACACATTAGTGCTCTAGCTTCTGAAGAAGTTGAACTAGATAATTAAAATCAACCTCCCTATTGAATATAATCAGACCTTTTGCAAATTAATAAGAAAAAGATAATGCAAGGGAAAGATAAAAAATCTACCTGAACAGACATATCCCAATAGAGGACATAATACATGGAAATGTGCTCAATGTCATTGGTAACTAGGAAAATGCAAATTAAAAGCACAATGGGATGTCACCACATACCAATCAGAGTGGACAAAATAAAATATCTGATAATATACATGTATGAGAATAGCCAATTTTAAAAAATAAATGAAATTGCCAAATACTAACAAGGATGTGGAAGAATGAGAGCTCTCATGGACTGCTGATGAGAGAATATACTATAAAATCACTTTAGAATAATGTCTGATAGTAAAGCTTAAAATGTGTATAATATATGACCTAGAAATTCCCTTTCTGGGTCTCTATACCCCCCAGAAATATATGTTTACATGCACTGGGAAACATGCCCTACAATGTTCACAATAGTGCCTTGTTAGTAGAAGTTCCAAGCAGGAGCAACTTGATAGTAAAACTGATAAACAAATAGAGGTAGGTCCATGCCGTAATATAGTGGAGAGAGAGAAAAGAATAGATGACACCTCCATACAAGAGAAGGATAAATCTTAAACACAAAAGACTGAGCTAAAGAAGCTAGGCTAATACCGTATGATTCTATTGACAAATATTTCAAAAATAGGCCATATTAAAAATTATTGGCAGTATGAAAGTCAGGATAGTGGTCACGGTAAGAGGTAGGTTGGGATTATAATCAGGAAGAGACAGTGAAGGGCTTCTAGGGGAAGATGTGATTTTATGTTTTGACATGGAGGGAAGACATATGTATGTTTGTGTTTTTTAATAATTTATTCGCTATGTATTTATGTTTTATGACCATCTTGAGACAAAATGTTGTCTCACAAGATGATAGATTACAGGAACTTATTTCACTAGTATTTCAGAAAGATGAGTTCATTTATGGCATAAATATTTATTTATTTAGTTTTTGAGACAGAGCCTCAAGTGGTCACCCTGGGTAGAGTGCAGTGGCATTACAGCTCACAGCAACTTCCAACTCCAGGGCTAAAGTGAGTCTTCTGCCTCTGCCTCCCAAATAGCTGAGACTACAGGTGCCTGCCACAATGCCCGGCTATTTTTTGGTTGCAGCCGTCATTGTTGTTTGGCAGGTTCGGGCTGAATTCTAACTCGCCAGCTCAGGTGTATGTGGCTGGAACCTTAGCCGCTTGAGCCACAGGTGCCAAGCTGTTTATGGCATAAATATTTAATGAGTGCTGTCTTAGCAGTCCATTTAGTGTTGCCATAAAGGAATACCTGAAGCTGGGTAATTTATAAAGAAAAAGGTGTACATAGCTCATGGTTCTTAGGGTTGGAAAGTTCAAGATTGGGTAGTGGGATCTGGTGAGGGCCTCAGGCTGCTTCTACTTCTGTTGGAAGGTGAAGTGAAACCAGTGTGTACAGAGATCACATGGTGAGAGAGGAAGCAATAGGGTATAGGGAGGTCCCAGAGTTTTTTTTAAACAGCTCTCTCTCTCTCTTAGGAACAAATAGGGTGAAAATTCCCTGACCCCTGAGAGAGGGCATTAATCTATTCATGAGGGATGCACCCTCCTGGAACCCCCAAACCTCTCATTAGGCTCCCGACACTGGGGATCAAATTTCAACATGAAATTTGAAGGGTAAAACATCTAAACTGTATAATGTACCTACAGTATACCTGGGCCTGTGTTAGAGATGTTTCACAATTTAAACCAAGTGAACCAAAAGTGAACAAAGGTAGACTAAGAGTGTTTCACAGCTTCTATTTAGTTAGAGTTATCAACAAGGAATATTATTGGAAATACTGATGAAAGAAACAGAAAAGTAGGTGACAGAAAGGTACAAATGATCCTAGAAGCCTTTAACATTGGAGAGCAAATTTGTTTGCTAATAAATTTCCTTCTTAGTTTTATGTTCTATCCTTAAGCTTGTTTGAAAAATTGCTTGACTTTTCTCTCTAGTTCTTTGTGCTTTTTCCAGATCACCTGTAAGATATTTCTATTGGTTTCTTTAAACTACTGACCAAGCACTTATATCATTTGTTATTTGGAGGAAAATAAAAGAAATGAAATTCAATCATTTTGAAAGCTCGTAACTAAGTATTAGAGCCTACGGGGTAAACACAAAAAAATCAAACTTGAGAACTTTTGACCTTCCTCTTACTGATGTATGTTGAAAGCCATTACATGAATTTGTATTTCTGGCCTGTAAAAAGGAAGAAAAGCTGCAGCAACAAAAAACACTTGGCCCAAACTAAATTTCCTGCAAACAGCTTACTGTGCAATTTTTGACAGCTTCCTTTACTTTTTGAATTTATAACCTTGGCTATGAAGAGATTTTTAGTGAAGGCAGTGACTTTTGAGTTAAGAAGTTTAGAAGTTGGTTCCTAAATAAGTGAGTAGGCCTTTAATCGGAATGTACTTGTATATCAACTAGTATAATGACTAGAACAGTGTTCTAATGAATTACAATTTACTAAATTTTATTGTGAGTAGCATATAGGAGTAAGTTAGAGTGAAAATATCTGAATTAAAGCAAGCAAATCTTAGTTTTACTCCTGAAGCTAAGTAAGGGTAGGCAGTCAAGAAACTTGGAACAGATTTAATTGTCATAAAGACTATGAATGGCGTGTGATGACCGAGATGAAAGTCCTCTTTTCTCTGTTAAAATAGCTTGCTGTATGCCATTTAAGTATATTTTTAAAACATGCCCTGGGAAGCTTACATAGTAACTTCAAATCTTTTCAGAAAAGCACATCTACTATCTACACTATGTGTGTGAGTCAGCTATGGTTGCTAAGAGACCAGAGCTTTAAATTAGTTCTATCTTCAAAGGGCAAGGTTCGGAGAAAGAAATCACTTTCTCCTAATTGGAAATGGGGGGTGTGCAGCTTAATGCCAAACAGTAAAGAATGTCACTATTTGTCTTAGGATTTGTTTGTATGCTGCTGGAAATCATTTAGAAATATATGTCCACTAACTCCTAGCAAAACATTGTGAGCCAAGGGAATGTTAATTAAGAAAATCTCATGTCTGTTGTTTGATTAAATATATGCAGATAGTTAAGTTTTTTTTTTTCCTAGAAAGATGCAGAAACTTCTAACATGTTCATTTCATAGTTGCCTTAACCATCTTACCCCAGTGACCTTCACTTCCCTATCTACTGAATCGTTCTATGATCCTTATCACTGTTTAAAACAAAACTGCTAAATTTTTTGAATCTGAAGTTCCTGTCTAAGTTCACAACCTCCAATGGTATGATTCTTTCATTCTCTTACTGCTATTACAGGGCTTGATTAGGGGTGAGGGAGTCATCAAATTTTGACTCTCAGGAGTTCTGCCTTTAATACTAGGGAAGATTTTAGAGGACATCTACTAAGACAAGAAACACCAAAAGAGAAGCAAATGTAGGAAGATAAAAGGATACATTCAAGTTTAGACACAATTAGCTTAATATGCCTGTGAGATAATATATTTATCTAGAGTTCAGGAGAGATGACCAGTTTGAAACCATTTACACACAGACAATAAATCATGACAGTTGGTGAGGTCATCTAGAAAGAATAAGGACTAGGAAGAGGTCTCAGGGCCAGTCTCTGAAGAACTCTAACATTTTAAAGAGTTGCTTAAAAGGAGAGGGGTTTAAAGGGTGACCAGAGAGGTGTAATGTATATAAAACAAAGAGAGTATTTCAAAACAGAGAGAGGACAATAGTGTCAAAAGTAGGTGGCGAGGCCAGGAAAGGTGGTTCGCACCTGTAAACCTAGCACTCTGAGAGGCCAAGGCAGGTGGTTTGCTTGAGCTCAGGAGTTTGAGACCAGCCTGAGCAAGAGTGAGACCCCGTATTAAAAAGAAAAAAAAAAGTAGGTGGTGACACTTTGTCAGAAGTCTGAGAAGACCATTGGATTAGCAGCCTGGAAGTTACCTATGATCTTGGTAAAATCAATTTTAATCATATGGATGATGTTGAATCAGAATGTGGAATGTGAAATGTGAGAGAAAAGTGAAGAGATGGAAATGGTAAATATTGAGCATCTTTTTGAGAAATTTGGATGAGAAAGGAGAGAAAAATCAAGCAACAGCAAAAATCAGAGTGAAGGATTTTTAATTGAGCAGACCTTAAGTGAGTTTGAATGCTAATGAAGAGAGATCTGGAATTCAGAACAAAGGAGAGACCTGAGGCTAAGGGCAGGAGAGACATTTTGCCATTATAAATTTGGTTTGTAAATTTTGTGATTGGCAGTCTTTCACATTAAGGGAAAGTTATCTGATGAGTCTGTTGTGGAGATAGAGAACTTACCTGACTAAATGTCATGCTTTACGTGTGGTTTGGGTAGGGCTTTGGATTCATCTCTTTGTCATTCCCTCAGCCCTGTCCTTTCTTCAGTAGTCAGATTTCTTTCCAGATAGAATTTCCCAATGGTAGAAAAATAGTAACATGAGTTCCAGGTTTTATATTTGCATGCCACAGAATCTATGGGAGAAAAGGTTTGTGTTTCAGGGTTTTCAGAAAAGTTTGGAGATTCAACAAGATTGAACAGGCATAGGTCAGTTATCACCCATGGACAGATAACCATAGCCAAAAAGATGGGAAAGTTCTAACTGGTTTGTGTTAAGTTCTGACTGGCATGTTTGCTCCTTCCAACTATGGATTGCCAATGGAAATGGAAGATTGTTTGAAAGGTAGACCATGAGAAATAGATGGTGAGAAAGAAAATAGTTATTCACTACCAAGAATAAAGAAGATAATCTGGAAAACTCTAGAAAGAGGGGGAAAAAACAACAACAATGGGATAACTATAAAAGAATGAAAATCAGGCAGGTATAAGGTTTAAAAAAATTAATTTCCATAATATACATTAATACATTACAGATATGTGGCTACTAAGGATACCTAAGTCTTCTTGAGTGGGCTTTGTAAGTTTGCATTTTTCAAAGGATTTGTCTATTTCGTTTAAGTTATAGAAAAATTTATTGGCATAAAGTTTTTCATAATATTCCATTATTATCTTTTAATCTCTGTGGACCATATAGTGATGTCACCTTTCATTCTTGATATTGGTAATTTTATGTCTTTTTATTTTTTCTGATTAGTCTGGCTAGGTGTTTATCAATGTTACTGATCTTCTCAAGTAACAAGTTTTTGGCTTCTCTGTTTTCCGTTGTATATTTTATTGCTTTCTGCTCATCTTTATTATTTCCTTTCCTCTGTATACTTTGGCTTTTATTTGCTCTTCTTTTTCTAGTTTCTTTTTTTTTGGGGGGGGGGGACAGAGCCTCAAGCTGTCACCCTGGATAGAGTGCTATGGCATCACAGTTCACAGCAACCTCAAACTCCTGGGCTCAAGCAAGTCTCCTGCCTCCGCCTCCCAAGTAGCTGGGACCACAGGTGCCTGCCACAACGCCCGACCAATTTTTGGTTACAGTCATCATTGTTGTTTGGTGGGCCTGGGCTGGATTCGAACCCGCCAGCTCAGGTGCATGTGTCTGGTACCTTAGCTGCTTGAGCCACAGGCACTGAGCCCTTATTCTAGTTTCTTAAGATAGAAGCTAAGATCTTTCTTTTTTTCCAATATAAATGCTTAGTGTTTAGTGCTAAAAGTTTCCAAGTATTGCTTTAGCACATCCCACAAAGTTTGGTATTTTCATTCAGTTCCAAATACTTTATGATTTCTTCCTTGACCTGCAAATTATTTAGAAGTATGTTATTGTCATACTTCATTGGGGGGAATTGTATCCCCGCCAAAGATGTTGAAACTCTAACCCCCAGAACCTGTGAATGTGACCTTACTTCAAAATAGGGTCTTTGCAGATGATCACAGTAAGATGAGGTGATTTAGAGTGGGCCTTACTTCAGTGTGACTGGTGGCCTTATAGTTTATATACTTATAAAAAGGGCAAATCTGTAAATAGAGACACATACATACAAAAAGAATTCCATATAAATATTGAAGTTATGCTTCCATAAGCCAAGGAATGCAAAAGATTACTAGTAAACCACCAAAAGCCAGGATAGAGGCAGAACAGATTCTTGTTCGTGACCCTCAGAAGGAACCAAGCCTGCCAACTCCTTGATTTAGGACTTCTAACCTTTAGAACTGTGAGGCAAGAAATTTCTGTTTAAGTCATGCATTTTGTGGTACTCTGTTAGAGTAGCTCTAGCAAGCAAATATATAGTAAAACCTCTGTAAGTTGACCACCCAAGGGACTGCAACAAACTGGTCAACATACAGAGGTGGTAAGCAGAAGAAACTAGGCCTACTGTATTTATATGTATATGAGGTTTATGTCCAATCTATGAAAATTAGGTCAACTTAAGACAGTAGTAGATATAGGGAGGCAGTCAACTATGGAGGTTCTACTGTATTTAGTTTCAAAATATTTGGGGATTTTTCCAGATATCTTTCTTTACTTATTTGCCATTTAATTCCATTGTGGTCAGATGACATACTTTGTACAGTTTAAATCCTTTTAAGTTTATTAACACATGTTTTATGATCAGGAATATGATCTATCTTGGTAAATGTTTGAAATGAGCACTTGTTGCTGTTGTTCAGTGTTGGGTCTTTAAATGTCAATTAGGTCAGGTTGGTGATCAGGTTATGTCATCCATATCCTTGTAGATTTTTTGTCTTCTTGTTCTATCTATACTTGAGAGAGATATATTGAAGTCTGACTATAATTGTGGATATTTATTTCTTCTTAGAGTTCTATCAATTTTTGCTTCATATATTTTGAAGCTCTATTATAGATCTACAGTTAATTTAGAACTATTATGTTCCCTTGATTAGTTTATTCCTTTATCATTGTGAAACTGGCCTCTTTATCCCTGGTAATATGCTTTTCTCTGAAATCTACTTTGTCTGAAATAAATATAACCACTCCAGATTTCTCTTGATCAGTGTTATCATGATATATCTTTTTTCATCCTTTTAAAAAGGATATATTTTTGTATTTTTATATTTAAGGTGAGTTTCTGGATGGTATGGTAATTCTTTTCTTTTTTTTCTTTTTAGAGACAGAGTCTCACTTTGTTGCCCTTGGTAGAGTACCATGGCGTCGCAGCTCACAGCAACCTCCAGCTCTTTGAGCTTACGCGATTTTCTTGTCTCAGCCTCCAGAGTAGCTGGGACTACAGGCACCCGCCACAATGCCCGCCTGGCTATTTTTTTTTTGTTGTTGTTGCAGTTTGGCTGGGGCTGGGTTCAAACCCACCACCCTTGGTATATGGGGCCGGCACCCTACTCACTGAGCCAGAGGCGCCGCCTGGTAATTCTTTTCTTTAATTTTTGAGAAATTCCCATACTGTTTTTCATAATGGCTGTAACAATTTCAAGTCTCACCAACAGTGTATAAAGGGTTCCTTTTCTTCCACTTACTCACCAACACTTGTTAGCTCTTGTCTTTTTGATAAAATCATCCTAATAGGGATGAACATCCTAAGGGTTGAACTTAAAGAAGCAGACAGTAGATCAGCAGTTGCCAGGAGCTGGAGAGTGGAAGACATGGGAAGATGTTTGTCATAGGTACGTACTCACTTATAAGATGAATAAGTTCTGGGCATCTAATTTACAGCATAGTGACTATGGTTCATAATATTGCCTTGTATACTTAAAATTTGGTAAGAGAGTAGAACTTGAGTGCCCTCATCTCCACCACATCCACACTGGTAACTATGCGAGGTAATGGATGTGTTAATTAATTTGTGGTAATTATTTCACAATCAAATCATCACATTGTATATCTCACATATATACAAATTTTTACTCATCAGTTATATCACCATAAAGCTGAAAAAAAAAGCTTCAAATTAAAGTGAGTTTTTGGTAGGTAGTATACAGTTGGGTCTTGATTTTTTTACTTGACAGTTTCTGTTTTTTAATTGCAATATTTAGACAATTTACATTTAATGTGATTATTTTTGCATTGGGAGTAAATCTGTCATCTTTTTATTTGTTTTATTTTTGTTTCACTTGTATTCTGTTGCTAGATTTTCTTTTTTCAGGAGCATATTATTGTTATCTTACATAAAGGTTGAAATTCAAACTAAAGAGTCTCTTATTGCTAATAGAATAAGACTAGAAATAGAAATACGTTCTTTGAAGTTAGAGAAATAACCCAGAGAAAAAATAAGTATCATAACATAACTATCAAACAGGTGAGGGACAGTATATAGTGAACTAATTCTCATATTCCATAAAATCATCTTCATTTGATAAATCAAGGATACTATTGAAAATTAGAAAGATTCTTTCTAGAACTAAAAGTAAAAACAGTTAAAGAGCTTTATCAGGAAGCACTAGATGGTAGTATGGTGTGAAGTAAGAGATTATTCTTTTTCTTTAGAAACTTTCTTGTATTCTTTGTCTTTTTACTGTAAATGATTTCATTCAGCAATTTTTAAATAAAAAAATAGACATTGTAGAGAATAGGTTAACTAAGAAATATAAGTGAGAGTTTTAACTAATTTTAAGGGCCTTTCTAAGATTCTTATTTCTACAAAAATGGGAGGGGTCCACCTTGAGAAGCAGAGGTAGAAGAAGTTATGCCCTTCCGGCCTGAGTGTTCTCTTAGGTCAACTTTCCTAATGTGGATTGACTAACAGAGCACCAGCTAACAGAAAGATTCTCAGAATTATCCACGGAGTCCAGAATAATTTCCCGCCAATATTTAAGCCAGAGCAGTTGTCTGCTGTGGTGTAACTTGGTGATATTAAACCATAACGAGGACAAGAATGGGCTGGATTCCATAGCCAGACTTCTGGAACCCTCAGCCAGCTAGCTGCACAGGTTTGCACTGAAGGATTCATTAAGCATGCGGTAATGTGATTCATCTTTTTGGATTCATTTCTTTCTTTATGCGGGGGAGGAGTTCCTGTATTTGTTTTTTATCTTTAATTTATAATTGTATCTCCTCCTCATAAACAGATGGGAATTTGTATTGTTTCTTAATATATGCTACGTTTAATTAATTTTTCCCTCTATCCCATCTCTACTCCCCCACTTATTCACATTATCCTACCACTAGTCAGTATACTTTTTCTATGAGCGGCTTTGTAATTTTGGATTATAAGACATCATTATCTACCTGGTCAAGGTACAGTCCTGATACCAGTAAAATACATATGCAGAAACAACTAAATCAGTGTCCATGCAAATCTAGATCTTCAAAGTAAAAGGAAATTTCATGTTATCAGTCTCTGCGTTATACATCTCAATAGAGTTTAACTTTACTCTTTACTCATCTCTTTCACTTTATGAGTATCTGAGTAGTATATAAGGTAACTATGGCTACTGGAATAAAACTCTTTTCATGTGTGAAATCAGAGGCTGAATATGTTTGAAGTGTTACTCATATCTCTACATCTTAAGATTGTTTAACAAATTGAACTTGTCTCCACTGTTCTGCTTCAAATGACTCTCATCACTGTTTGAAAAGCATGTACTTCTTAATTTGAAGCACCTGCTGGTTCAATACTTGTAACACTTCCTTAATGTCTTATGTAGAGGAAATTCTCCTCCTGCCCTATTGCCTGATGTTTTTCCCTCCATGAAATTCATTTCCAAGTAAATAGCCTAAGAATTGGTTTTATGAGCATTAAACAAGTAATTCTTTGGTACATTAATTTTAAAAACATTGGATGACAGCAAGTACAAAGAAAGAACAAATCTTAAGGTTAACATTATCTACTCTAGAGAAAAGAAGATCTTTACCTATAGATTCTCTAAAGCAGGGAACTGGACATTCATTTAATAATATAAACAAAAATATAATAATTACTGAGTGCCTGATAGTATATTAAGCAAGGGATATAAATTTTCTCAATTTTAATACAACAGCTTTTGTAAATTTGTTTTTCCATTTTTCATAGCGATGGGATCTGGCGATGTTGCCTAGGCTGGTATCAAACTTCTGGCCTTAAATGATCCTCCTAGATTACAAGTATGAGCCACTGTACCTGGCTAGCTCTGTAAACATTTTATCATCCCAATTAAACATCTCAACTACTAAGTCCCAGAAGCTGGAATCTGAGTCCAAAAATTACCTCCCCCTAAACACTGCCCTGTTTTTAAAAAATAATTACTGAATACTGTTTTTTTTTTAAATCTCAGATTAATATGACAGTACAGATGATTAGGTTATATTGTTTGCATTTGTTAGGTAAAGTTCAAGTTGTAGTTGAGCCCTTCAACCAGGGGATTGTGCTGTATTCCCTTCTATTGTGCCCATTAGGTAAGAACTTACCAATTCCCCTCTTCCCTCCCTCCCCATTTGAATTTAATTGTGTGTTTTTTTCTCTTATGGGCATGTAGTTGTTTATCTGTTGTTCTCATATTAGTTTTATGTGCATTGGATACTTGCTTATCCATTTTTGTGATACTTTATTAAGAAGAATGTTCTTCAAGTCCATCCAGCTACATACAAAAGATGTAAAGTCTCCATCTTTTTTATGGCTGAACAGTTGAACACCAATTTTTATGTGAGGTTACTTTTTAGGGCACTGGAATCTTTCTTCTAAAAAATTTACCCTTGAGAGATTATCTTATCTCATTACATGATAGTAGGTTTGTGCCTTACAATGTTTTTTCTTCTTGCTTCTGAAATATGGGTAGAGATGATAAGACATGAACACTATTGGTCTTGATCTTGTTTCACCTTCTAGTTATTGCCTTACTAAACTATTAAATGTGTTTTATTGTCATTTTGATGGAGGTGGAATATCTAAGAAGAATCAATTAATATTTAGTACTTATCAAAACAGTGATTATCAATCTATTAGCAGGATTTTGCCTTACAATCTTCTCTTTCCTGTGGGTTGAGAAAGGGACAGGACTTCTACAAGGTCACTGAAGATGGTAGAGAAGCTGGCTGTGTACCATGAGTGTGTGTGGTGGATTTTACGTACACTTGATGCCTGAAAGATGGGAGGGAGAGTGTCACAGATAGAAGATTCTCTTACCGTCTGGAGAGAATGATTTTTTATTTCTCTGTAACCCTGAAAACTGTCTCATCCTCCTAGTTGAGTTCTGGGATAATTTCAATGCTGTATATTCAGTTTTGGCTTTCTGTTGCAGGGAGCGAAGCCAGCTTCTACTCCACCATTTCGGTGACGTCAGTCTATGATTCTTTCTTCTTGAGAATTCAAGTTAATACAGAATGATGGTGCCCCAGCTTATCCCAGAACCAGCTGAGTGAACTTCAATCTAACTTCAATTTCCGCACTTATAAAAGATTAATAATAATACCAATCTCACTGGGTTTTGTGAGCCTCTGGGGAGAAAACATGGGTAAAAGCACTTTGGAAATGAAAATGCCCTTTACAAATGTTGTGTGTTGTTAAAATTGCTGCTAAATTTGGAAATATATTTTCTCAGTTTTATTGCTTTTGAGCCACAGTACAAGTGAATCATGAATCCAAATGGTGATTCACTCAATTAAGAATTTTCAATCCACTCTCTATGAAAACCCAAAAAACTCTAAGATATTGTCATGTTTAAAAAAATATGATCACAGTTATTACTTTCTTTTCTTCAGATTCAAGCTGAACACTACATTAGAAAAGAGAGTTTCAAGGTTTGAAAAAAAATCATAAAAGCATCCCCAAATTCTAAAAGGCTTGCAAGTTCTTCTCTTTTAAAATATTTTTAGAAAGACAGCAACTGGTAACAATCTACATGATTGCCCAACTACAGAGAACATATACAAAAGTAAAACTGCAAAGTGTGGCACCCCCTTAAGAGGAATAAAAAAAAAAAAACCAAAACCTGTCTCAGAGCTGACTAAGCTCCTCCCCTCTGTCTTGAGTTGTCCCAGCTTCAGCTCGTTTGGGGTGCAGTGGGGAGATGAGCTATGAATCAAGTCTGAGACTGAAGCTTTAACCTGGGCTTGCCTTGAAGTAACTGAAAGCCACCAGAAGGTAAATTGCATCTTTCAAGAAATCCATTAAGTGATTCACTATTCACCAGGGAAAGGAGATGTGACAGCACATGGTTGAAAATAGTGATTGGAGAAAAGACTAAATTTAGTCATATATATATATATACTCCTCTTCTCAATAAACTCGTTATAGAAGTGACTTCAGAGGTGAATAAAACTCAAGCGTCTGTGTTGGGATAGTCTTAATCTTAAGAAAAAAATGTCTGGCAGAAGTTTATCTAATAGTATTGAAGCATAAATCCATCTCATGCCTCCCCATACACTGTCCCAAGTGAAAGTCATAATGTTTTTCTGTGAAGATGCTCACCATGACATTGGAAGCTGCTCCGATAAAGGCTCTGTGCTGAGAAAAACTGGGGTATAGTGAAACGGTTACTACAAAATTCTTAAGATTTTATTGTTGAGTTATTTCAAACCTTGAAGGTCAAGAATAAAATCCTCTTGGAAAAACAAGATGAGAGAGCGTCTGTGTAGATTTTCTTAGGTCTTAACCCCGCGTAAGAATATTAAGCCAAGAGAGCTTAGAATTACAGGGTTTAGTCAATTTAACCTTCCTACTCTCCTTCCAAGAGAGGTATAATGGACAGATTGAAGGGGATGGACTCATACCCATTTTATAATATGATGGTTTCACAAAGATCTTTTACAAAATAAGGATTTTTTCTTTCAAAAATGAAAAGGACAATAAGAGAGAAAGTGAAGTGCTTCGAAGAGGATACGGCCACATTGATATACAACATCAAATGTTACAGCTGAAAAAGACCTTAGAATGATCTAATCTAACCCTCTATATTTTACAAATCTAAAAGCACTCCCTCTCGATGCTGAGGCTATCACTTTTATTACACCACACTGTCACTTCAGAGAAAACATACTCTTAGAATTGCAGGCTTGTGATCATGTAACCAGAAACCTCTGCCTTTAGGCCGTTAGGAAAACTAAGCATACATGATGACATTAGTATAGATTAATCTGTTTCTTTTGCATAACCAGATTACATGCACATTTCCATTCCCAAAGTTAAGAAATACCGTATTGCTTCATAGATCACACCCTATAACAATTTTTCCCCTACCTAAAGAAAGAGGAAACTGTGGCTTTTAAAGCAATGCCTCGTTGTTACATATTCTGGATATGCTGGGGGCAGAGGGAGGTACTTTCCAGAATCCTTGAGAGAAGACGTACAGTAAACATTTAAACTGGGGTCTGTCTTAATTACTGAATCCGTGTATGCGCCCATGTATGTTTCCTTACCTGTTTCCCGATAGCGATGTTATCAAGTTGTCCTCAAATTGAGATGCATACTGTACTTGTCTCCAGATTACAAGACTAAAGCTAACAGATATTTGAAAATCAGCCCAGGCTCAAGGAATAAGCAGTAATCGGAACATGTTTAGCCACAAAGCCATGTTTTGAAAGAGAGCGTGAATAGCAGAAATCTTCAAAATGGAAAATGTGGTAAAAGATAAAAAGAAAAGGGGTGGGACAAGAGATCTCATAGATGAAAAAGAGAGGAGGAGGCAATCAAGGATGAAAAAGTCTTCTTGGGGTCTTGGTCATCATGAGGCGATATTTGAAAGATGCCTGGTTCTCCTCTCTGGGGCCTCCAAAAGCTTTGCCTCTTTTCAGTAATGCTGAATTCGGCTTCAATTCTTTCTTTTAAAATTCCAGCCCTATAAGCAACTCTTGATTCTGAGATAAGAACATATTTCTTGCTTTTATTTATTTATTTTTTTGACACATAGACCTAAGCTGTCACCCTGTGTAGAGTGCTGTCACATCACACCTCACAGTAACCTCCAACCGCTAGGCTTAAGTGATTCTCTTGCTTCAGCCTCCCAGGTAGCTGGGACTACAGCCACCCACCACAATGCCTGGCTATTTTTTGGTTGTAATTGTCATTGTTGTTTGGCAGGCCCAGGCTGGATTCGAACCCTCCAGCTCTGGTGTATGTGGCTGGTACCTTAGCCACTTGAGCTACAGGCGCTGAGCCTATTTCTTGCTTTTATAACACCTACTGTAGAGTATTGACCTCGGTGAATGATGGTTTCTTTTTTCTCCAGCATTAGGATTTTGTAGGCATGCCTAGAGGCTCATATATGATGGAGCTGGATAATAAACATGATAGACACCATTTTTACAATGTTTTCAGCATCAGGCATATTGATTACACAAATCTCTAAGACTATTTTGGTTGGCAAACTGTTTCCAAGTAAAATTAGTGATTATTCTGCAACCCCTTTCTATGAACATAGAACATACATCAGGCTCTGTGGGATACAGTGATATGAAACACAGACTCTCAACTGCTTTCCAAAGCAACCTGATTTTGTAGGGATGTGACATTTATGAGAGAGCACTACAAGCTAAAGAATATTTTACTTTCAGACGTGGTTCAATTAAAAAATTCTTGTGAATTTCCTAGGCCTGAATTCCATGGATGGACTGTGTCCATTCATTGATACACTCATTCACCTTGCCCCTGGTGGAAGGGACTGTATTCATTTGTTTCCTGGCCAAGGAACCCATACACTTATATATACCCTGAGGCTAGAGGCCTAGAGATGGAGACGGGGAAAGACCGGGAGAGGAACGGAGAGAGCATCTCTCTCCCCACTTGAAATCTCTCCCTCTACCAGGAGCTTTGGTGTTTTCTGTATTCTTTTCTGTAAATCAATTCTGTCTTACCACGGAGGGGTTGGGGGGGGGGAAATAATGTAATGAAGAATAATAAAATACATGTTTAAATAAAAAAAAATAAAAAAATAAAATATAATTGAAAAATTAGAAAAAAAATAATGCTAATACCAGTAATGACAAAGAACATATAATTTATATGGTTGTTATGAGGATTGAATGAAAGACATTAGTACATTGTTGCTGAAAAAGTGCACTGATATACCTATTCTTTACAATTGCTTTTTCTATCAATAAGAGATGAGCATGGTTTAATCCATCTTGAAAAGGATAGGAAAAGTTGATATGGAATCCTGGAAAGAATCTCTCAGATGACCTCTAAAAGTCACAGGGCATTGCGTTATTCCTAAGTTTCTTAAATTGACATTTGGACCTCTGTGGTTTTGCCTTTGAGAGCTTAAAAAATACAGTTTGCATACTCTGAACTGCAGCTTCCTCAATGAAGCTTGTGCTGTGGAGTGAGGGAGTGAAAGAAATGAAGGGTACAAATGACACATCAGTAGTGCTGGTGAGAAGCCAAGTCCTGGAGGGAAAGGGACACTTAAGAACCCTCCAGCAACACCAGCAGGGCTCACAGGCTTTTGAGTCTGGGTCAGACACTCAAATTGTCAAGTGCTTTACAGCATAGATGTCCAGTTCAGTTTTGAACTTCATCTGCTTTGAATGTCAGGGGCAATTTCTTAAAGGTGAGGAAGTCATGGCAAAGAATCAGCCTGTGATATCTCTACCAATTTGACAAAAATTTGACTCTACATGAGGGCTTCTTTTCCCAACAGAATGTGAAGTGCTTTAAGTGACACAAAATCCAAAAGGCACAAAGCTGTTTTGAGCTTGCATATGGTCACAGATACAATTTAGGTCACTTTGTAAATGATTCCTATTCATGAACATTAATGTCAATTTAACAACACATTTATTATTATTATTTTTATTTCTGGTTAATAAAGGGGTACATATGATCAGGTCACATTGTTTGTATTTGTGAGATAAGGTTCAGGTTGTAGTTGAGTCTTTCACCCAGGCAGTGTCTCATATACCTGTACTTTGTACATATTAGATGGGAACTTACTGGACCTCCTCTGGCCCTTCCCTCTTCTTGAATTATCTTTTTAATTATCTTCTTAATTATCTTTTTCTCTCTTGTGGGCTTATAGTTGTTAACCTACTAGTTTTGACTTAGTATTGAGTACATTGGTTACTTGGTTTTCCATTCTGGAGATACCTTACTTAGGAGAATATTTTCCAAATCCTTCCAGGTAAATAGAAAGGGTACAAAGTCTCCATCATTCTTCTCTGGCCGAATAGTATTTTGTGGTATACATATGTCCATTCATTGGTTGATGGGCACTGGGTTCTTTCTACATTCTGGCAATTGTGAATTAAACTATGATTATGGTAAAATTACTTTTTCCTTCTGGGTGGATACCTAGTAATAGGAATAAGGGATCAAATGGAAGGTCTACTTTTAGTTCTTTAAGGATTCTCCATACTTCTTTCCAAAAAGGCTGTATTAGTTTGCAATCCCACCAGCGGTGTCAAAGTGTTCCTCTTTCTCTGCAGCCACGTCAGCATCTGCAGCTTGGGACCTTGTGATGTGGGCTGTTGTGATTGTGGGCTACTCTCACTCTCAGTGGTACCTCAGAGTGGTTTTATTTGCATTTTTCTGATGATTAGGGATGGTAAGCATTTTTTTTCACATGTTTGTTGGGTTCTGTTCATGTCTCTTGCCCATTGATCAGTGGGGTCGTTTGCTCTTTTCTTGTTGATTTGAGTTCTACGTAGATTCTGGTTATTAGCCCTTTGTCAAATTTGGAAAGTGTGAATATCCTCTCCTATTCTGATGATTGTCTATTTGCTTTGTTGATTGGTGCTCAGCTATGCAGAAGCTTTTTAACTTGATCAGGTCCTATTATTTATTTTTGTTGTTGCTGCATTTAACAGTGGGGTCTTCATAAATTCTTTCCCAAGGCCAATGTTGGTAAGAGTTTTTCCCACACTTTCTTCTAGAGATTTTATCATTTCATGTGTTAGATTTAAAACACTTTTATGCAGCATGAGTTAACGTTTATAAGTGAGAGGTGCAGGACCAGTTTAAGTCTTTTACATGTAGTTAAACGGTTTTCTCAGAACCATTTACTAAATAGTGGTTGTTTTTCCCAGTGTATGTTTTTGTTTGGTTTATCAAAGATCAGATGGTGCTATGAAGATGGTTTCATCTCTAGGTTCTCTGTTCTATTCCATGTATCTATTTGTCTCTGTTTTTGTGCCAATACCATGCTTTCTTGATCACCACAGACTTGTAGTATAACATGAAGTCTGGCCATGTGATGCCTCCAGATTTGTTTTTATTTTGTAGAATTATATTGGCTATTCAGGGTTTTTTCTAGTTCTATATGAAATGAAGAACAATGAAATAGGGTGTTGCTGCTTTATTCTGAAAGCCCACTTTTAAACTCATCTCAGAGATATCCTGCTAGAAAACTGCATGTTTAGACCAAATTTTTTTTTATTCTTCTTTCTGGAAACAATAAAATGTTGTTACTGGAATATATTATTTGACCAAATGTATTACTTTGTAAAAGTTTAAAGTTCTGGGTCTTCCTATGTTTCATTTTCTCCTCTGGTTTCACTTAGTAAATTTTAGATTCCCCAGTGTATCATTCAATAGAGGTCAATGGATTCTCATGTCATTGGTTTGTTTACTTATTATCTCCACTTAACCTAGATTAAAAAGTCAAGCTATTTTTGGTAAAGGAAATTATTTGAAAAGGAACTCTACCATTTTGACAATGATTAAAACAAATATGAAATTTTTATCTACATAATTGTAGAGAGATTGAATGAATCCACAATGTGTGGTTCATTTGTTTAATCACAGTTTCATTGCTCTGCCACAAAAGTGGTATGAAAACATGTCAATTAGGCCTCTGCTTCTTATCACTCTCTGAACCACAGTGAACATAAATGGCTGACTCACTTAATTATGCTTTGCATGCATAGATCTGGCTAATATTTTGGATGTGATCTGGAGTAATTAATTGAATTGAAAAACAGTGCAGATATACATATTACAATTGAAGACAATTCTGATTGTGGTTTGTAGAAAAGAAGAAAAATTAGTAAATCTTGAACATGTTTTTATTTTCCCTTTGTTAACACAAGGCTACCTTAATCTTTGACTCAAAATTGTGGACATGTGAAAGTACTATTTCCTAATGTAAAATTCAAACCAATTAAATACAAGCACATTAAAAGAATGTGATCACAGTTTCACTTTCTAAAGTATTGGAGTCAAGATACACTTAAGACAGTAATTAACCTTAGGAATGGATACAATAAGAGAAGCATCTTTTATGTAGGTGTTCTTGCCAGAATTCCAAATTCAATCTGAGCAATGTGACTATAATTGTTCCTTTTACAACATGAGATAAAGGTTTTTCAACTTTGGCGTTATTAACATTTTGCAATTCTCTGTTCTGTGCCTTGTAGAATATTTAGCAGCATCTTTGGCCTCAATCCACTAGATGCAATAGCACTATCAACTTCCCCTCTTCCCCAGCTGTGACAACCAAAGTGTTTCCAGATACTACCAAACATCCAGGGGGGGGGGGGAAGGGCAAAGTTGTCCTTGGTGGAGAATGAATATACTAAAAGCTTTCCTAGATTTCAGGGTTTAATTCAGTATTAAAATTTAAAAGCAGAATTTACCAATGGAAAACATAGGAAAGCTTGGTAGTCTGTGCTAGAAAGATTTTCCTCCAAATGGAACTCTTACTTATCTTTACATCTCTCTAGTAGATAGCAGCCAGGAAAAGTACATCTTGAACTTTCTGGTGTTATGATTCAAAAACATGTTTAGAGGAGTGGGGATTGTAAGGTCTTTCTGATTTTAAACTTATGGAATTTAATGACATATTTAAAAAAGTGTGGTTAAAGTAACTGAAGTGTACATTGGGTAATCTGCATATTGACTTCATATCAAAAAGGAAAATAACATTTAGATTTAGAGAGAAACAGGTTGTCAATAGCTTTGTGAACTCTATATGTATGCCTAACTATTTGTGCCAAAGATCGTGGGGGATAAAATGATGCCTTTTCTCAGAAATGTGGCAGTGGAGAATCATATTTTTGTTCTTTCGTCTATTTGCATTTCTTATTTATAGTATCCAAGTATAGGATTGAGAGCATCATTATTACCAATATGCTCCTACAAACAACTCTTCATGTACATTATTTTGTCTTCAAATTTTTCTTTCTGATAAGGTTATTTATATTTACATTTCTCTAGAGTTAAATAAAAATGAATTCACAATGTATTGTCCTTTGTATTTAAGGCATGGCCATATGATTAGACTTTATGCATATATAAAAATGTATATGTATTCGTTCTGGGGAGGACACACATTTGCCTTAGTTTTTATGTATATTTACAAGCACCTCTACCACCATGTCAACTGCCTAGCAGGTATGTAATATATTGGAAGGAAAAGCATCTCAAATATCTGTTGAGTTTTAATTCAGCTAGATCCAGATTCTATATCAAAATACATTTTGGAAGCCAGAAAATCCAAAGAAGAAGGTGGGCTAGAAGCAGCTCGTGTGCACCACTCTCAAGGAGAGGATTAAAAGTTGTAGGCAGATGCTTGTCTATGGATAGCTCCCGTTGGAAAGAGCATTATAAAATGCTGGAGAAATGATGGGGACATTTAGAGTAAAAGAGAAGGTTACAGGGTGATTAATACGGCAAGATTGAGGGAACCCAGTGAAGACATCCACATGTGGGAAGGACAAGAGGAGTGAGTCCTGGGGCACCTTCTTCACCCTACATGCACTGCAGACTAAGTTGTGAGACTCCCCCCACAAGCTTTGCCACCACCACTACAGATCTGGTCTGAACAGGGAGCTGATTAGGGTCTATGCAGTGACATTGCACTGGAGAGCAGATGCAACCGGGAGCTAGTGGCTACCTATCCCAGGTCTCTGCAATTGATGCCATTCTGAGCTATCAGATACAAGGTACCAAGTCTGCACGGAGCTTGGCTTTGTACCATTTGTCTTTGCATCACCCTGCTGGACTGAGGAAGGAATAGGCAGAGTCGATATTTTCTGTGTCATGCTGTGTGACTGGGAGGTGAGCACAGAGGAATTGAGCAGAACAGTTACCACAGATGTCACAGATGCCATCTGAGAATGTGAATAATGGTGGCTCCCAGCCCACAGCCTCATCCCTGTGACTCCACACTGCTGCCTACCCTGCATGGTTACACCTCCATGGTTCTCATACTCATGGAGCTGCCTGCCCCATGTGGCTCTACCTCCATGGTTCTGTGATGCCAGAGCCATGTCCACCCTCATTTGGCCTCATCTCCATGGTTCTTTCACTGCTGTCTGATCTTGTGGCTCCACCTATGCGGCTCTTGCTCCAAGACTCCCACTGCATCTGGGCCTATAACTGTGCCTCTGGAGCCCTAGTGCTAATCCTGTTTCACCCCTGAGACTCCAGTGTTCCTGTCAAGCCCCTAGGCTCTACCACCAAGACTTTACAGTAGCTGCTAGAGTGACAGTTCTGTTCCAGAAGTTCCAGTTTAGTTTTAATTCAGCCAGATCTAGATTCTATATCAAAATACATTTTAGAAGCCAAAGGATCCAGAGCAGATGGCAGGAGAGAAGCAATTCATTTCCTACACTCTCAATGTGTACCCATGTGGCTCTACCTCCATGGTTTTATGTCTGCCCTGATTGCCAAGGTTACCCAGCTGCACGTGAGCCCTAAGATTGCCCCTGAGACTCCATCACTGCTACAACTAGGAGTGTGGAATTGGCCTGTGCTCTGCCAGTGACCATTCAGCCTCAAGCTGCCATTAAGCCTGAACCCACTTAGAGCAAATGCCTACAGCCTGGACACTCATGACCACTGCCTAGATAGCTTGACCCAGCTTCCACTGTCACCCTCGTAAAGAGACCATAGGTAGAGCAATCCTCTGCAAGTCCAGCCTCCCTGGAGAGTCTCATCCAGTTGCCACCTTGAGCTTCCAACAATGGTATGGGGGACAATTGACCACTCTATATGACGATCATCTTACACCGACTTGAACTGTGACAATCATAGGAGAATGAAATTAAGTTTGAAATTAAAAGAATCCTCCAACTGAAGGACAAATGGGACGCAAGCTATCAAACTCTATGGGATATAGTAAAAGCAGTTCTAAGGGAAAAATTCATAACCTTAAATGCTTATATCAAACAGAAAGATCACGAATTAACAATCTAATATCACTTCTCAAGGAACTAGAAGAGAAAGAACAAACAAAACTTAAAGCCAGCATAAACCCCTAAAACAAAAAACGAAGTTCAGAGCAGGGCTCAACAAAATGGAAACCCCCCACCAAAAAATACAAAGGATCAATGAAAAAAAAGTTTATTCTTTGGGGGCTTCTGAGCAAGATGGTGGCCAAGTAACAGCTTCTGTGCAACCAAGCGCAGTGAGATTGGGGAAAGAAGACTCCAGGTGTCTCTGGCTGGTAGATTCTGCCCAGAAACTTCCCTTTGGTGACATAGGGAGTCAGCAAGAGACTTCTGGACCCCATGAAGAGGATAAAAGCGGTGGAAAACTGGCAGGTAGTAGGTGCGTTTGTTTGGTTGGAGGCTGCCTGCAGCTATAACCATAGCAACAGCGAGACTGCAAGTAGGAAAAGCCTTACCTATGGGCTGTCTTGGTGTTTTTGGACTTGAGCACTTATTTAAACTGCCTTGGGAGATCTTGAGTGAATGTGCAGAGGACTTTGGGCATTGTCTGGGGCCTCTGGATTGTGCCGTGGAGCTGGCAAGGAGCTAATATCATTCAGCTGTGGGCTGCCGGCACAGCCTCTGTCAGGGAGCTGCCCCTGTGGGTTGTAGCCCAGGGATAGTCTGGGAGACCTTGGGCGAGTAATCTAGTGTCTGAGCTGCCCAAAGGCGGGGACTGAGAGCTGGGGAAGAGTGGAGATCTAAGTGTTTGGCAGATTACAGTCTTGGCTCTCAGGGACATTGAGTGAGACTGGTTTGGGTGCACTGAATAAGTGGGCAGCCACGCCAGGAGAGATCCCAGCGATAAGTGCTTTCCTTGGAAAGCTTCTGCTTAGCCAAGGTTCCCAGTTTGGAGTGTCTATAAAGCGGGCTGAGGAGATATATGGGCTCCCAAGCCTGGGGGGTCTGAGAAACCAGCAGTGGCCTCCAGTCTCCATCTTGTACAGCTGTGTCAACATTGTGGTTAACATCTCATACCTCAGAAGATCACCTGTTGCCTGGACAATACTCAGCAAGATATATATACTATTTGGGTTTTTGTTTTTGGGGTTTTGTTTTTGGGTTTTTTCCTTTTTTTTTCTTAATTTCAACATTTTTCCTCTACATTTTTCTTTTTAAAAATTTTTTGTTTTTTTCTCTGTTTTTTCACTATTCTAGTTTAAATACAATCGTCCATTTTTGCCTTCTTTAACAATTAGAATTTCATTTTTGCCAGTGTTTCTGACCTTATTATTTGTTTTCTTCCCCCAATTTTACCCTGTAAGAGTTTTTGTTTTGGTTTGATTTATGCTATATTTTTATTTTTGTCTTTCCTCTCTACCTGGTGGAGGTGGGGCACTGTGTCTGATCAGGCTGGCAAAGAGCTATTGACCTCAAGGGAACCACCCAACTCAGCACTCTCAGAGATTGGGGGTTTTTAAGGTTGGGTCAAAGTACCCTACTATACACCTATATTACTCCTGTCTCCTTCTTTTGGTGCCTCTCTTCTTTTTGTCAGCATTTCCTATGACTCACCCCCTCTTCTTTCTCTTTTTTCTTTTTTTCCCTTCTTGCTCTTCAATCTTTTCATCCTTTGGGTCTCCTGCTAAAAGGACTCATTAACATTTTAGGCTAGAGGCACAGAAATTTAAAGAGCAAGAGGAAGTAAAAGGAAAATTAGGGCAAGGAAACAGATACAAGAAAAATGAAGAAGAATCAGTAGAAAAATTCTGGTAACATGAAATACCAGTCCAGAGCAGTCCCAAGGGACTGTGAGGTAGCTACAGCAGAGGATTCCACCTATAAAGAAATGTTAGAAATGACAGAAGGGAATTTAAATTAAAGATGATTAAAACAATGAAGGAAATTGCTTAGAAAGTGGAAAATAGTCAAAAGGAAATCAAAAACAGAGTCAAATAAGAGATGAACAATACAAAGAATATAGAAAGGATATAGCATAGCTGAAGGAACTAATGCAGTCAATTAGGGAACTTAAAGATGCAGTAGAAAGTATCAACAGGAGATTAGGTCATGCAGAAGAAAGAGTCAGAGGTAGAGGATAAAGCTCTTGAGATAATGCAGATAGTTAAAGAGGCAGAAAAGAAGAGAGAGAAAGCAGAACGTTCACTGACTGAACGTTCACTATGAGACTTTATGAAGCATTCAAACATATCAGTTATAGGTATCCCAGAAGGAGAAGAGGAATGCCCCAGAGGAATGGAAGCCATTTTAGAGAATATTATAAATGAAAATTTCCCAAATAACACCAAAGATTCTGACATACCTCTTTCAGGGGGATATTGGTCCCCTGGTTGCCTCAACTCAAATAGAGCTTCTCGAAGACACATTGTGATGAATCTATGTAAAGTCAAGACAAAAGAAAAGATTTTGCAAGGTGCCAGGAGTAAGTGCCAAATGACCTACAGGGGCAAATCCATTGGAGTGACCACGGACTTCTCTAATGAAACTTTCTAAGCCAGAAGACAATGGTCATCTACCTTTAATCTACTTAAACAGAAAAATTTCCAGCCCAGAATTCTATATCCCACTAAACTAAGCTTTAAAATTGCCAGAGTACTCACATCTTTTACTGATATGCAAAGATTGAGGAAATTTACCACAACAAGACCAGCTTTACAGGAAATACTTCAACCTGTTTTACATACTGACCATCACAGTGGCCCTTCAGGAATGTAAATACCCAGAAATTAAAGGACAGAACCTAGTTTCCACAGTGATGCAAAAGACAAAAGTAAGCAATGCACTTTCACAAAATAAGATGAGTAGAACGCTCCCACAATTATCAGTTATCTGAATAAATGTCAATGGCTTGAATTCCCCCACTGAAGAGGCATAGATTGGCTGATTGGATTAAAAAACACAAACCATCTATTTGCTGTCTGCAGTAAACACACCTCACATCAAAAGACAACATTCAGAATTAAGGGTTGGAAGTCAATTTTTTAGGCAAACAGAATTCAGAAGAAAAGAGGGGTTGCAATCTTATTTTCAGATACATGTGGATTTAAAGCAACTAAAGTCAAAAAAGACAATGATGGTCACTTTATATTGGTCAAGGGAAAAATACAAAAAGAAAACATTTCAATTCTAAATATTTAGGCACCCAATTTAAATGCTCCCAGATTCTTGAAACAAACCTTATTCGGTCTGAGAAATATGATATCCTATAATATCATAACTACAGGGGAACTTAACACTCCTCTTACAGAGCTGGATAGAGCCTCTATGCAGAAATTAAACAAGGATATAAAGGACTTAAATGAGACCCTAGAACAACTGTTCTTGATAGACACATTATAGAACACTCCATCCCAAAGATAAAGAATATACATTCTTCTCATCATCCCATGGAACATTCTCCAAAATTGATCATATCCTAGGACACAAAACAAACCTCAACAGAATAAAAAGAATTGAAATTTTAGGGTGGCGCCTGTGGCTCAAAGGAGTAGGGCGCCAGCCCCATATGCTGGAGGCGGTGGGTTCACACCCAGCCCCGGCCAAAACCTGCAAAAAAAAAAAAAAGAATTGAAATTTTATATTGCATCTTCTCAGATCACAAGGTACTAAAGGTGGAACTCTAACAAAAATGTTCAACCTCACACCAAGGCATGGAAGTTAACATTATGCTGAATGACAGTTGGGTGCAGGAAGAAATAAAAAAGGAAATCATTAACTTCCTTGAGTATAAACAACAATGAAGATACAAGTTACTCAAACCTGTGGGATACAGCAAAAGTAGTCCTGAGAGGAAAATTTATTGCTTTAGAAGCCTACATTCGAAAAACAGAGCACATCATCAAACTCACAAGCCATCTTATGGAATTGGAAAAAGAAGAACAATCTAAGTCTAAACACAGAAGAAAAGAAATATCCAAAATTAAATCAGAAATTAATGAAATTGAAAACAAAAGAATCATTCAGAAAATTAATAAAATAAGGAGTTGGGTTTTGAAAAAATAAATAATATAGATAAACCTTTGGCCAGACTAACTAGAAATCAAAAAGTAAAATCTCTAGTAACCTCAATCAGAAATGATAAAGGGGAAATAACAACTGATGCCACAGACATACAAGAAATTATCTCTGAATACTACCAGAAACTCTGCCCAGAAATTTGACAATGTGAAGGAAATGGATCAATATTTGGAATCACATCCTCTCCCTAGACTTAGCCCAGATGAAATAGATCTCCTGAACAGACAAATTTCAAGCACTGAGATCAAAGAAACAATAAAAAAATGCCCTGGTCTGGATGACTTCATACCAGAATTCTATCAAACCTTCAAAGACAAGCTTATTCCTATATTGCAGAAATTATTCCCAAAATTTGAGGAGGAAGGAATCTTCCCCCAACACATTCTATGAAGCAAACATCACCCTGATACCAAAACCAGGAAAAGACCCAACTAAAAAGGAGAACTTCAGACCAATTTCACTAATGAATATAGATGCAAAAATTCTCAACAAAAGCCTAGCCAATAGATTATAGCTTATCATCAAAAAAGTCATACATCATGATCAAGTAGGTTTCATCCCAGGGATGCAAGGCTTGTTTAATATACGTAAATCCATAATCGTTATTCACCATATCAACAGAAGCAAAAACAAAGCCCATATGATCCTCTCAATAGATGCAGAAAAAGCATTTGATAACATCCAGCATCCTTTTCTAATTAGAACACTGAAGAGCTTAGGCATAGATGGCACTTTTTAAAAAAAATTTATTGTTGGGGATTCATTGAGGGTATAAGAAACTAGGTTACACTGATTGCATTTGGTAGGTAAAGTTCCTCTTACAATTGAGCTGGCACATTTCTTAAACTGATTGAAGCTATTTGTGATAAACCCATAGCTAGTATTTTACTGAATGGAGTTAAACTGAAAGATTTTCCACTTAGATCTGGAACCAGACTAAGTTGTCCTCTGTCGCCGTTACTATTCAATATAGTGCTAGAAGTTCTAGCCAATACAATTAGGCAAGACAAGAAAATAAAGGGCATCCAAATGGGAGCAGAGAAGGTCAAACTCTCCCTCTTTGGTAATGATATGATCTTATACTTAGAGAACCCCAAAGACTCAACCACAAGACTCCTGGAAGTGATCAAAAATACAGTAATGTCTCAGGATATAAAATCAATGTCCACGAGTCAGTTGCCTTTGTATACGCCAACAACAGCCAAGATGACAGGCTAATTAAGGACACAAGTCCCTTCACCATAGCCCCAAAGAAAATGAAATACTTAGGAATATACCTAACAAAAGAGGCGAAGGACCTCTATAAAGAAAATTATGAAACCCTAAGAAAGGAAATAGCAGAGGACTTTAACAAATGGAAGAACATACCATGCTCCTGGCTGGAAAGAATCAACATTGTTAAAATGTCTATACTTCCCAGAGCAATCTACCAATTCAACACCATCTCTATTAACATACCAACATCCTATTTTCAAGGCTTGGAAAAAATGATTTCTGCATTTTGTATGGAACCAGAAAAAATCCTGTATAGCTAAGGCAGTTCTTAGTAATAAAAATGAAGCCTGGGATATCACCATACCAGATTTTAGGCTGTACACAAGGTCACAGTGGTCAAGACAGCATGGTACTGGCACAAAAATAGAGACATAGGCATTTGGAATCGAATAGAAAGCCAGGAAATGAAACCACAACTTACAACTACCTAATATTTGATAAAACAAACAAGAATGTCTACTAGAGGAAAGACTCCCTATTCAATAAACGGTGCTAGGAGAACTGGATATCCACACATAAAAGACTAAAACTGCACCTGCACCTTTCTTCACTCAGAAAAATTGATTCAAGATGGATGAAGGACTTAAATTTAAGGCATGAAATGATAAAAATCCTCAAAGAAAGAATAGGAAAAACCCTGAAAGATATCGGCCTGGGGAAAGACTTTATGAAGAAGACTGCCATGGCAATAGCAACAACAGCAATAATAAACAAATGGGATTTAATTAAATTGAAAAGCTTCTGTGCAGCTAAGGTGACAACAACCAAAGCAAATAGACAACCTACACAATGGGAAAATTTATTTGCATATTTTGAATCTGACAAAAACCTAATAACTAGGATCTGGGGAACTTAAATCAATCCACAAGAAAAAACCCAACAATCCCACACATCAATGGGCAAGAGATGAACAGATCCTTCTCTAAAGAAGACAGATGAATAGCTAGCAAACATATGAAAAAATGCTCATCACCTTTAATTATTAGAGAAATGCAAATTAAAACCACCCTGAGATATCATCTAACCCCAGAGAGAATGGCCCATATCACAAAATCCCGAAACTGCAGATGCTGGCACAGATGTGGAGAGAAAGGAACACTTTTACACTGCTGGTGGGACTGCAAACTAATACAACCATTTTGGAAGGAAGTATGGAGTACTCTCAAAGAACTCAACCTAGACCTCCCATTTCATCCTTCAATCCCATTACTGGGCTTCTATCCAGAAGGAAAAAAACCCTTTTATTATAAAGACATTTGCACTAGACTGTATCACAGCTCCATTTACAATCACTAAAATGTGGAAACGACCTAAATGCCCTTCAACCCAGGAATGGATTGGCAAGCTGTGGTGTATGTATACCATGGAATACTATTCAGCCATTAAAAAATGGAGATTTTGCAGCATTAGTATTAACCTGGATGGAGGTGAAACATGTTATTCTTAGTGAAGCATCACAGGAATGGAGAAGCATGAATCCTACGTATTCAACTTTGATATGAAGACAATTAATGACAAGGTGGGGCTTGGGGGAAGGGGAGAGCAGACAGAGAGAGGAGGGAGGGGTGAGGGAAAGGGAAAAAAAAAGAAAAGAAAATAGTGACAAATTCTCACATAAATTGGATTTAATTTTGACTAGAGTACATTATTTGAACAATAATTTTTAATTCAACTTGTTAATATGTTTAGGATATTGCATCCTCATTTATAAGTGAAATATGTTTGTAATTTCCCCTTTATAATAATATATTTTTTCTAATTTTAATATCAGGTATATCCAGATGAAGTAGAATGATTTTGAAGTATTTCTTCTTTTTCTTTTGTCTATAATATTTGGCATGATCTGTTTTTTGAAATTATCTTCTATGTTTATTTATAAATATTAGTTGTCTATTTTTTGAGACTTTAAAAAAAATAACAAGATGACTCCATATTGAATCTCAGAGTCAAAGCATTCTATGATAGACATACTCTTATCTAACAATGTGAGTTATTTTTTGCATTATTATAATTTTTATTACTGCTCAATATTTCGTTGTAGCAATCATCTGATTTCTGAATGTATTTATCTTTGTTTATTCTTTACGAGGGTTTTGTTTCTAGTCCTTATCTTAAACATTGTTATTACAGCCTTTTTAATTTTGTGAGGGCAAAAAGTGGAATCCAAATAAACACATGTATATGTAAAAAAAATTTATTCTTTGAAAAGATAAAATTGATAGACCTCTATGTAGATTAACCAGAGATATCAGAGAAACGACATGAATGAACTCAGTTACAAATTAAAAGGAAAAGACCATGAAGGCTATGTTAAATAGTTCAATGAAAATATTTCAGATTGTATATGAAGTCTGCACATTGTACCCCATGAGTGCACCAATGTACACAATTATGATTTAATAAAAATTTAAAAAAAACAAAAGGAGATACTATGACTGATACAACAGAAATACAAAGTATTATTATTATCCATGAAGGCTAAGAAAATCTCTAGGCACATCAAATAGAAAATGTAGAGAAAATGGATAAATTCCTGGAAACATATAACCTTTCAAGGTTCAATCAGGAAGAAATAGAAATCCTGAACAGAACAATAATGATTAGCAAGATTAAAGCAATAATAATAAAAAATTACTAACAATTAAAGTCCCAGACCACATGGATACTCATCCAAATTTTACTGGAACTACAAAGAAGAGCTGATACCCATAGTACAGAAAGTAGTCCATAATATTGAGGAGGGAATCCTCTTTAAGTCATTCTATGAAGCTAGCATTACCTTGGTACCACAGTCATGGAACAAAGAAAACTATAAGACAAATATCCCTTATGATTATAGATACACAAATCTCCAAAAAAATACTAGCAAACTAAATTCAATAGTACATCAAAAATATGATTTGCCATGATCAAGTGGGATTCATCTCAAGGATACAAGGATGGTCAAAACACATGCAAATTAATAAACACGAATTATCACATAAACAGAAGTGAAAACAAAGATCATACCATCATCTCCATAGATGTAGAAAAAATGTTCAGTGAAATAAGGGTTTTTCATGATAAAAATCCTCAACAAATGAGGCATAGAAGGAACATAATTTAAAATCATAAATACCCACAGACGACATCAGACTGAATAACAAAAAGTTGAAAGTTTTCCCCCTAAGAAGACATGGATGCCCCTTGTCATCATTTTTATTCAACAGAGTACTGGAAGTCTTAGCCAGAGCTATCGGGCAAAAAGAAGAAATAATGGGATGGGTATTCAAATCCAGGAAAGAGGAGATCGATTTGTTGCTTTTGGATGATATGATCTTGTATCTAGAAAATCCCATAGACTCCCCCAATGGTTCCCAGAATTGTTAGTTCCTTGTGTGCCCTTCCAGAATTTAAAAATACTTATATACAAATATTTATATATTATTTTATTATTTCTTACATGAAAGAGTGTTGTGCATGATGATGGCACATTGCTTTTTTCACGTAGCAGTTTTTCATGGAGGATCTTTCCATAGCAGCCCACAGACAGGTTGCTTATTCTTTCTTATAGACACAAGTATTATTCAACTATATAAATATACAATAGTTTATTTAACTTTTCCCCTTAAATGGACACTTGGGTTTCCATTCTTTCACTAACATGAAAACCATAAGCAATAAAAAACATTTAACCATTATTATTATTTTTTAACACAAGTGCAAGTACATATGTAGGATAAACCCACAGAAGTGAAAGTGCAGAGTCAAGGGGTATATGCAATTTTCATTTTGATAGATATTTAAAAAATTACCTCCTGTGAAAGTAACCTTAATAGCAACATATGAGAGTGTTTATTTTCATATAGCTTAGACAACAGATTATTATCACAATTTTAAATTCTAACAGTATAATAAGCAAAAGTGGTGTGGCTTTAATTCACATTTCTCTTTAGATGAAGGAGGTTGTCGAGACCTATGGTTGAATTTTGAATGGGTCTTTTAAATTCCTGTTAGATGTGCCCCTTCACCTCTCATAATTGTAGGCAATGATATCATAAGGGGACTACTCAGAGGGTAAGACCCCACATAGGAGCATCCTGATGTCATTGACATTGGCTAGATGTTGAGGTTGACAAAGCTCTGAAGAAGCAAGGCCGGTGGGGTCTTGGTGTGTGCCACACCTTTCGGGGGCAAAACACGATTGTTAAGAGGGACTTTACCTAACAAATGCAATCAGTGTAACCTGGTTTCTTGTACCCTCAATGAATCCCCAACAATACAAAAAAAAAAGAAAGCTCTGTAAATGTACTGAACCTGTGTTATTGTATTTCTCTTATAGTAAGCCCAATTATTATCTGTCAAATGATTGAATTTATAACTATTTTTTATTCTGATAATTTATATGTTCTAAGACTGCTGGTTGTATCAAACCGCTTATTTTTATTTATGATGCCAAGCACTCTGGTTTTCCCTTCTGGCAGATCTAAAATAATCCCTCCCATTCCATCATATGAAAGACTACAAATTGTCTTCTGAATATCATCCTTTTCACTGCATTCTCTTCTACACTGATGGATCTAACAGATGACAACAGGCGAATGTGTTCATATAAACTTTTAGCATTCAGCCAGTATTCACTGAGTATCCACTATATGTCAGGCTTTAGGTATCTTCCATTTCTATAACAGCACAGAAAAGACAGATATTTGGGTATTCATCAAATTGACCTGCACTGTGTGTGAGTAGGAAGAAATAGGCATGTAGACCATATCTTATGCAATCTATCAAAAGATTGAGACACTCTGGTTCTATTCTTGTTGCTCCTTATCTTGCTGTGAGTACTGGGCAAGTCCTTTAATCTCTATGGGTCTCAGCTTTTTCATTTGTGTGAAAAATGTAATGTTCACTAGAATAGATGATATGTACATTCCTTCTAGTTTAAGCATGCTAGGATCATAATGACCATATTTTTTAAATTTAAAAAATACTGAAGAATCCACATTTACGTGCTAACAAAGATGACTGTGCCCTCTTCCTTTTTTGAATACCTGTCCAAGTATTTATAATCATTCTTTTTCCCATCTTGAAGAATGGATTCCTTTTCCCATCCATTTCCTATAGGAATACATTAGAATTTGTCATTATTTGTAAAATTTGCATTAAAAAGCTTCCAGAGCATTAAATATTTAAATTTATGACATCTTTATTGAAGTATTTCTATGCAAATAAAATGTCATAAAATATAAATACATGCAGAATCTTTAAAAATAGATTCTAGAGAAGCCCAAAGTACCTACAGTATGTATATCAAAAGAAGGCATTATGATGTTGGCCTGTGTTTTTTAGGACCATCTAGCTCCTCGCTCTATAGAAGGATCATGACCTACTGCCATGGAAGGTCTTAAAGATTAACTTCCTCTCTAGAACCAGGTTACCTGCCTATGAACTTGGAAGCAGTGGGGTATTCTTCAGGTTAAGTAATTTCATCTACCACAGCAATAGGTCAAATTATAAACTCAGTTTTCAAATTCATCCTATTTCAGTGACTTTCAATCAAATTTGAAACAAGTTAAATAATTTTATTGGTTACTCTAATGCAAAATATTCAGATGAATGCTGTTAAATTACCACTTATTGCTTCAAGTAAATAGCTATTATCTCTATTATTTTCAAATTAACATGAAGCAATAAAAATAGAGTGGATTTTTGGAGTTTTTGTCTAAAAGATAATCTTCATCAATTACTGCTTGTAACTTACCAGTTTTAGTATTTATCTGAGCCTTAGTTTTTTTATTTCTCATGTGATGGTTCTAACAACTTTGAAATTGCTATTAGAAATAATATATGAATGCAAACTATACAAACACTAACTCAATAAACATCGTTTCATCATTATTATTTTGGTGAACATTCAGATAAAATAACACTAGCAGTTTTTCTCTGGATTTTTCAGATAAGGCAAAGATTAGGAAATTATGTCTTGCTATTTCAATTTATTTTTTATTGGTATTCAAGAAACCTTTATGATTGGTATTTGAAAATATTCAGCAACTTATATGATGAACATTCAAATATTAGGCAAATTGAAGGAGGGATGAGTCACTGCTCACATAATATGGTGATTGATCATGTGTATAGACAATAGTCTATATTTTCTTAAAATGCCAACAATAGAGTTCTTTAATGAGCTATTTTTCTGATAATAGCTGTTCTCAAACTCTTTGTCATAAAAAACCCAATCATATTTTATTTAACACGCTTGACTGTTGTTAGAATTAAGTTTTAAGATTTATGAAGAAAGCAACTTTGTTTTTAAAGGAGGAAAGAAGACGACTAAAATCTCAGAACTGGGTAATCTAAAAGAGGCTCCAGGATGGATTTCAGAGCTCGAACAATTGCACTTTGCAGGCAGCGGTACTGGACGCTTCACAGCAGAGCCTCTAGATGGCGCCGGAGCACCGCGACGAGGCGCGTGCGTTTCCCACGGATGCAGCTCCCCCCACCTCTGGGGATTTATAGCCGGTACAGGTAGCAGGTCACCGTCGCAATAACAATTAACTGAAGTTATTAATTATACTCCCAACATAAATGCCTAGCTCATATTTTTAGTCCAGTGTATACTTTAAAAAAAAATTGTTTAAGTATAGGAGAGCACCTAGTAATGCATAAAGCAACTAGTCAATTTTTAAGAAGAAAAGAATTCCTATGAGATTGGCTTTGCAGTGTGTTAGAAGTAACGACTTCACCCTGGGGTGGGGACGCCTTTAGAGAGACTCCTGAGAACAGAGTGGTTTTGGCCCAGACCATTAATGAGAACGGAGTGGTTTCAGTCCAGACCATCACTCAGAGCAGTCTGGGTTTGAATCCGCGTTCTCCCATTACTATATGATTCTTAAACGAGATGCCTCCGTATGCTCTCTGATCTCTGGTCTGGAGCTGACAGCAGGCCTCCTCATTAGGTGGTGGAAAAGATTAAAAAATCCCAGTTGTGATAAAGCATCTGGCACAGAGCTCGACACGTAGTAAGTACCCTGTACGTCAGCCTTAGGGTCTGTCAAGGAACTAACACAAGTCAGATTGGTTTATTCAAATTGAACAATATATATCATGGGGACGTGAGACATCACTGGAATCTGAGGGAGCGATCAGGCATCCTAACAGCTTTTATACCTTGCTATATATTAATAAATTAAAGAATGTGCCCAATTCTCCATTTCTTTCCGATAAAATGTGTGGGGGTAGGGGAAGAGAAGGTCACAGAATTCTAATGACAGAAAGGTCAGGGAAACATCTGTGCACACCACTCTGACACAGCTCCTGAGTAGGAGAGTTCTGCTTTCTTGAACATCAGCATGGACAACATTGTCAACAGCCGATTTTCAAAGACAGGGAAGAGGAGGTGTGTTTCCCCTGAAGCTTAGAATAGAGCGTTATGGTACCAGATTTTGGCTAAAGCTGGTGCCTAAACATGTGCCTTCTCAGAGTACAGTGGCAAGTGAAACATAATGGAAACAATGTCTGTGTACTTAGGTTTTTAAGACTCTGGACATACTACATAGGCTTCAATACAGGGTGTCCCAAAGGTTGCCATTCATGCCTATGTTGAAATTACAGTTGTTTAGTTCCTTTTACCTGCCAGAGCTGGAGAGTACAGACCAAAATCAAGGAAGACATGTCCCTGCTCTCAGACAAATGGGGTAGAGTTGGGCAAAGACATAGAAACATTATACTTCCTGCACACCAGGTATATGATTGGCCTATTATTTTTCTCAGAGCTGTGGTGGCTGGTCATAAATTAAGTGTGCAGGTGGTATGCTGAATTGAGGGACGAAAATGGAAAAAATCATAACCTCATAATTTATGTAAGAATCTTACCAGCATTACATGTCACCTATCAGCAAAAAAAAAAGGGGGGGGGGAGAATTGGGGCCCTGTATATTACAGTCTACTTTATTAGTGAATTACTTTCAGGGATGTAAGGGGAACTCTATGGTATCCATGATAATTCAGAATGATTATTTTTTTGTCAATTGTTGTTTTTCTTTGTGTGGAACACCCATCACTATAGTTACAATGTGCTTACTGAAATAATGAGACAAGACCATAAGGAAGGAAATAACATTTTCATTTCCTTATTTAACTAGAAGCAGATGAAAGAAATTGGTTAAGATTTGAGGATTTTAGAGCTCCTGATTTACTGTATAAGTACTTGATATTTGTGATTATTGAAAACATTCTAAAGATAGTTTGAATTTACAGCCTTGGAAAGAGATAGACAAATAAGTGTAATTGTCTGATAATGGTGCTATTCTCAAAACACCTTGCAATGAACGTCAATATTGATCAAATGTTTGAAAGTAGGCTTTTGGGATATGTCATTTTCAAATGTAAGGTTACTGGTTTTCCATCCGCTTTCTCGTAGTAAACGTAATTTTATTGTATATATTAACATTATTGCAGTACGTTATTCATGTTGTTTTGAATTAAGTAATAAACACTGACAAGATCCAAGCTACTACCATCTAGAACAGAGGGAGAAACAGAATCATGAGGTTGCGATAGGGTCATAAATAAATAGGGCTCATTCATGTTTTTTCTTTTCCACAAACTCAGAGGTTGAGTTTTTGGATGTTGAGAGCACTGTGTGTGTGTGTGTTTGTATGTATTCCTATATGCCAAAATTTATAATTTCTGCCATCTTTATTAAAAAGCTAAAATATAAAGAAACACACATTCATCTGAAGCAAGCAGTAACCCCCACACCAGGAAAAGTTGTCAAAACTTCATCTTCCTCATAGCACCCAGAAAGTGTCAAGTCATTTATCATGTGTAATTAGTATATCCTTTCTTCTCTTTCTTCCCTTAAGCACAGATATTGCAAAATGAGTCATGCGGTTTTGTAGTAAATAACATTGTTTTCAACAATTTGTTTCCATGTCTGGACAGATGTATTGTTTAATTTGTCAATTCTGAAAATTTATTCTGCTTAGATTTTGTTCTCAGATGCAAACCATATCTGCCACTGCAAATATGGTATAAAAAATCTTCATTTTGTAATATTTAAAAAACATTGATTACAAATGTTTTATTTCAGTATGAGAACACAATTTATCAAAAGTATCACCATAGTTGAGTGAGATGGGATAGTTTAAAGAAATGCAGAAAAGTCCTCTAGTTGAAGAAAGGTCATGGGACTAATGTAAGCATTTTGTCCACTTCGTTTTATATTTGCACACAGGCTACTGGTCAATGATTTACTTCTTCCAGAAAGGTTTCAAATTAGAAATAAACTAGAGGATTTACTGTATGAGTATGTAGTCAATCCATACAATTTTGGATTGTTTTTCCTCAGGAAAAGTATCTTTGCATAGATAATCCACAACTGTTTGTTCTAGCATCTTAATGTGTATTTAGAAGTTTCAGGGGCTTTATCAAAATATGTGGGAATTTAAAACTTTATAGAAAATAATCTAGTTATCTAATTGAAAACTAATTCATCTAGTTTTTATTTGCTTCCCAATCCATGTTGGAATTTGCTGATGTCCTTTCTTACAGAAATACAAATTAACAATGTAAGGTAACTCTTCATTCTAACAGGAAGGAATGGATGATAAAATATTTTGATTTAAAGCGATAAGTAAAAGAATACAATTATAGCAGAAGAGTAGCTGGCAAATTATTCTGTTAATATTTCTATTTAATCATGGCAGGGAAAGTCTGAAAGTAAAACAGATTGTCACATTGTTAACATTTTTTCCATGAATAATTAAAAGGTAGGCGTATTAGTTTTAAAGTTCTTCCCAGCCTTTAGGGCAAATGAGCAATAAAACGTACTAGGTAACTAAAGCAGTTATTTGAGTCACTTCATCAAAATTTCCAACCAATTATATGTGTGCTATATAATTGAGGCTAAGGTAGATATTTTACCTAAAATAGATAAATAATTCCTTTGGTTTGCTAATGTGATTAACATCTATATTCGAAAAAGTCCACTCCTTTTCAAAAATCCGTATTCTCTGTTAATTTCAGAAGAAGTCACCCTCTTGTTTTTAGAGTAAGATGTAAATTCAATTCAGCATCTTTTTTATCCTTAAAACACATCTGTAGGCCATCTAGGTGACAATCATTTGCAACTACATTTTGTTGCAAGATGAAACTGGATTTTATAAGCTCCTTGAAAATTATGACACATCGAGATACTTGGGCTAGTGGGAAGCTAGATTCTCATGCCACTGAGTCAAATGGATTTTTGTCTTTTCTGTTGAGTAACTCCTTTATCTGGAAAGCCTCCTTGGTATCCCCAGAACCATGATTTACAAGAGAGTTCATTATGTGGGCGGTGAGGGGCTGTTTGATGTTAGGGACTAAATGACATTTTTCCATATACTTCCACGTGTACTTTAGGACATGTGTCACAGGATTCTGTTTGTATTTCCAGAGTTCTAAAGACTAAGGTAGAAATTTGATAAGTCTCAAGTATATGTAAAAATTATGTCCATATGCATTATATGCAGATAAGACACAATTACTCAAAGGAAGAATTTTTTTTTGAAAAGGCTTTGTCTCTGCCCCTGAATAGTCCTGTCTAGTGCTATAACCCCCAAGGGGCTCTCTGTCATGCCTCTCATGCCCACATGGACATCTTTGATTTTTCTGCAAGCAGGAGAATCTCAGTTGTGTTCTCATTGGAAGTCTTGCCCTATTGATAAGATCCGGAGTTTCAGGCGGGAATAAAAATGCATGGAGTCTGTTTTTTCTCTTTGGAGGCCCTGCTTAGAAATGGCTCACTATTAATTTCAGCTGTGAAACCGTGTGAGCTTCTGGCTTGGGGAATTCATTGGGGCCCTTTGCCCTTCATCCACAAAGAACCCCAGTCAGCAATTATTTGAACTCTTCTTTTTTCCCCCTTTTAAATGTACATATCTTTAAATGTACAAGTGTCTGCTTTTACATTTTCATAACTTCTGAATGAATGTCAGAGGATTCACGCTTAGCATGTCTCTGCGACCCCAATTTGTTCCTGACGGTCCGTTCTGTACTCATACTTCACTGATGAAAAAGAAAAAGATGCTGTTACTTGATAGCTTACTACATTGAGGCATCTCAGATATATGGATGAACTAAGGTCCTACGGAAAAGTTGCATAAACTGGAGTCATAAAAAAAGTGTACTGCTGAGACTGCCTTTGAAAATGTGTGGCTTAGAATAAAGGGGCTGATTTTGCCGTGGTAGTAAAAATTGTGATAGGTCAGCTCCTGCAGCTTTGATTGCTGTTTAGAACTTCAGAATGTTATGAAAATCCAGGAGCTATCTTTCAAATGTGCATTTAAAAGAGACATACTTTTAAAGGAGAAAAAAAGAGTTCAGATCTACTTGTACCAAATGTAACATTCTCTTATTTATTTCTAATACATATACATATATATGTATATATTTATTTATTTTTGCTACAGAGTCTCCTTCTCCCACTTTGGGTAGAGTGTTGTGGCATCATCATAGCTCCCACCACCCTCCATCTCTTGAGCTCAGGCAGTCCTCTTGCCTTAATCTCCCTAGTAGCTGGGAGTGCCTGCCATGATGCCTGGCCAGTTTTTCTATTTTTAGTAGAGATGCCTCTCATTCTTGCTCAGACTGGTCTTGAACTCCTGAGCTCAAGCAATCCACTCACCTGGGCCTGTCCTATTTATTTATATTTTAAATTAGACTTTCTATAACATTGGCAAGCAAGAAATTGAAGGCATGGAAATTGCATAATTTCATACAGATTTTTTTAGTTGCCAAGAATAGGAACAATTTTTATTGAAACAGGACAGCTCAATATTACATTATATAATACCATAACTCACACAATAAACCAGTTACCTGGCTATTAGCAGGAGCTGCAAGGAGACCGATGCATTTCAGTATTTTTTTTCCACCCTTGTTACAGTTTTACTATAATGGAATTTCTGTATATGAGGTCTTGAGAAAGTAGGGAGAATGGTAAATGGTTGAACAAATTTCTGTGAGAGACTTGAGTATAAAATTCAACGCTGACCTCAACTGAGTGCTCAGAGAGATCAGCAACAATGTTGTGGGCAAGCAGACATAATTCCTTCTATACCAAAGGCGAACAGATGAGAACCAGGAGCTGTCCCTGCTGAAAGATACATGGTGAGGTAAGTCAAAAACAAGCAACTGAATTATTCATCTTTAATGTTCCCTGGGGAATGGCTGCTTTTTTACTGTTTTATTTTTAAAATATAGTGTCCCCAAGATAGCTCAGTGGAAAGAAATTTGGTTCTTGACTGGACTCTGCCTAATTTGCTCACCCTTTCATTTAATTTGTTGCTTTAAAAAACATAATGCCACCCAGTGATGTTACCATGGTAACCATGTCTTGGCAGCCAACCAGGAGCACTGCCCAAATAGTACTCAGCAATCAGATTGTAGAAGAGTGATGAGAATATAGTGAACCCAGCCCCATCCTTACCTAGGGAACCACCCAGCAAACAGCTGAAGAATGAAAAGATGGAGAGATGGAGGGCATAACCTTGAGTCAGGATGACTAAAAGCCAAAGGGATTGGCAAGAAAATGGTATACATTGAAGGTTATTTTCCTTGAAGTAATCATGGAATTTTTAATGTGAAACTGGAAACAATCAGAAAAGCTATGCTTGCTGAAGGGGCATGAACAATTTAGAAAGCAATTTCAGAAGACCACCTGTCAGATTGGCCAGGCAGGGAGAGGGGATGGGTGGGTTGGGGGGAACGCCCAAACCACGCGGACAGAATCAGTTTCGAGGCCACATTCTTCTGAGGCTGTCCGTGCGCACACGCGTGTGGGTGTAGTCAGTTTCTTTGGTTGCTTCTAACCTGGGTTTCACAGTCTGGTTGTGTTTGCCAGTGGGTTGATGTCCCTTTTCCTCCCAAGCATACATTTGTGTGTGGGTGTAATTCAGAAGTAGTTTAATTTTAAAAAAGTTTTTAAAGCAATGTATGTATTTTTACGTATAGGGACTCTTGACAGAAGGCTGAAAGTGTCTCATGGTTATTTCCTAAGTAGAGTTTGCTAGTAGAATAGATCTGTTTAGTCTACCTCTACTATAGCCATTGAATCCATGTGCTTCTTTCTGTTTCCACTGACATTGCTTTTTAATTTGGGTCCTTATCACCTTTATCCTGATGGCTGCTGCTTCTCAGCTTCTTTCCCCCTAGAATCCATCCTTCTATTACTTATTGGCAAAGTGTTAGTTCTATAATGCTAGCTTGATCATGCCACTGACTTCCAATCTTTTAATGAGTTCTGACCATTTTTAGGAACTAATCCTCACTTTGCCCTTCATGATAAGTCCCTGCCTACTTTTGGTCTGATAATTTACCTACACCATTAACAAATCTCCTTCTAGCTCCTGAATGCACCCGACTTCATGCCGCCTATTCTCAGTAGGCTGAGAATCATAACCCGTTGACTTTACTCCCACCCCTGCTGCCTCTCCAACTTGTAAGCAAGTAGAAAGAAGATAAGAAGGAAAAGCACTTAGCTGCTTGACTTTATAACTCATAGTATCTGTCATTTATTGAAATGGCAACTTTCAGAAAAATTTTTCCCGATTAGTTTATACAAAGAGCATATGTTCTTTCTCAGTTTGGGTAGGAAAATCAGTTTCATTTTTCTAGTAATGACAATAAAGTTTTCATGAAGCAATGTAAAATGAGTATTTTTTGAGAAAAATACATGTATGAGTTTGCAAGATATTAAAAGTCTTTAAATTTTTAATTATTACGGTTGTATATCTTTATGGGGTGCATGTGATATTTTGATACATGCATATAATTTGTAATGATCAAATCAGAGTAATTGGAGTATCTATCACCTCAACCATCTATCATTTCTTTATGTTATGAACATTCCAATTCCACTCTTAGGGAGTTATTTTAAAAGATCCTGTAAATTATCCTTAACTCTAGTTGACCTAGTCTACCAAAAACAAGCTCTTATTCATTCCATCTAACTATATTATTGTGCCCATTAACCATCCCTACTTTATCCCTTCACAGTCTCTGGTAACAATTCTATTTTTTATCTCCATGAGTTCAACTTAAAAATTTTTAGCTCCCACATAATGAGTGAGAATATATAAAGTTTCTCATTGTGTCTGACTTATTTCACTTAACATAATCCCTTCCAGTTCTATCTATGTTACAAAGTACTTTCTTCTTCAAAGTTCTATCCATGTGGCAAAGTACTTTCTTCTTCAAAGTACAGGATTCTATTTTTTAATGGGTGAGTGATATTCCATTGTGTCTATATACCACATTTTCTTTATTCATTCATGGACAGATACTTATATTGATTCCATATCTTGGCTATTATGAATATAGCTGCATTAAACATGGGAGTGCAGAAATCTCTTCAATATACTGATTTTCTTTCTTTTGGATATATCCTTAGCAGTAGGATTATTGGATCATATAGTATGTTTTAGCTTTTGAGGAACCTCTATCTATACTCTTTTACAAAGTGACTGTACTAATTTACATTCTCACCAACAGTATCTGAGGGGTCCCCCTTTCTCCACATCTTTACCAGCATTTTTTATTGCCAGTCTTTTGGATAAAATCATTTAAGTAGAGTGAAATGATATCTCATGGTATTTTTTTCTGCATTCCTCTGATGATTAGTGATGTTGAGTATTTTTCATATATATTTAGCCATTCATATGTATTCTTTTGAGAAATATTCAGATCTTTTACACATTTAAAAAAAATTGGATAATTTGATTTTTTTCCCTATTGATTTGATTGACCTCTAATACCTTCTGGTTAATAATCCCTTGTAAGAAGAGTAGTTTGCAAATATTTTCTCCCATTTTGTGGGTTCTCTCTTCTTTCTTGTTTTTTTTAGTGTGTAGAAGCTTTTTAGCTTGATATGTTCCTAGGTGGCCATTTTTGCTTTGGTTGCTTGTGCTTTTGAGATTTCTTACTCAAGAAATCTTTGCACAGACCAGTTTCCTAGAGTGCTTCTCCAAAGTTTTCTTATAATAGTTTCGTAGTTTCATGTCTTAGATTTAAGTCAGCCATTTTGATTTGATTTTTGTATATTTTGAGAGATAGGGGTCAAGTTTCATTCTTTTACCATATGGACATTTAGTTTTCCCAGTACCATTTATTGAAGAGACTCTTCTTTCCCCAGTGTATGTTCTTGACACTTTTACTGAAAATTAGTTCACTATAAATGTGTAAATTTGTTTCTGGATTTCCTTTTCTGTTTCATTGGCCTACGTATCTGTTTTTATGTCAGTACCATGCTTTTTTGGTGACTACAGCTTTGTAGTATAATCTGAAATCAGGTAATATGACTCCTCTAGTTTTGTTCTTTTTGCTAAGGAGAGCTTTGACTATTATTTGTCTTTTGTGGGGTACATATAAAATTTAGGATTATTTTTTCTATTTTGAGCAGAATGTCATTAGTATTTTTGATAGAGATTAGATTGAGTCTGTAGATTGCCTTGTGTAGCATGGACATTTAAATAATATTGATTCTTCCTGTCTATGAACATGGAATATCTTTTTATTTTTTGTATGCCCCCTTCAATTTCTTTCATCAGTGTTTTATAGTTTTCATTATAAATCTTTTCCACTTCTTAAGTTTATTTATAGGTATTTTATTTGTAGCTATTATAAAGGAAATTATTTTCTTGGTTTCTTTTTCAGATTGTTTGCTGTTGCCATATAGAAATGCTACTGATTTTTTTATGTTGATTTTATATCCTGCACCTTTACTGAAGTTTTTTAAAAATCAGTTCTAATAGTTTTTTGTGAAGTCTTTAGGTTTTTCTAAAAACAAGATCAAATCATCTGAAAACAAGAATGATTGGACTTCTTCCTTTTCACGTTGGGTGCCTTTTATTCTCTTTGTCTTACCTAATTGCTCTAGTGAGGACTTGCAGTTGAATAACTGCAGCTGCAGTGGGCATCCTTGTCTTGTTCCAGATTTTAGAGAAAATACTTCCAATTTTTTCTCATTCAATCTACTTCAAGCTGTGGATATGTAATATATGGCTTTTCTTGGGTTGAAGTATGTTCCTTCTATACCTGGTTTTTTGAGAGCTTTTATCATGAAGAGATATTAAATTTTATCTATTGTCTTTTCAGTATCATTTGAAATGATCATATGGTTTTTGAATTTCTGTTCTTGAGACAGAATCTTACTCTGTCATCCTGGATAGAGTGCTATGACATTATCAGAGCTCATAGAAACATGAAACTCTTGGGCTCAAATGATCTTGCCTCCTCCTGAGTACCTGGGACTACCCGTGCCTGCTGCCATGCCTGGCTAGTTTTTTTCTATTTTTAATGGAGATGGTATCTCACTCTTGCTCAGGCTGGTCTTAAACTCCTGACTTCTGGCAATCCACCTGCCTTGGCCTCTCAGAGTACTAGAATTACAGGCCTGGGCCATTGCGCCCAGCCAGTTTTTGTCCTTAATTCTGTTGATATGATGTGTCACAGATGTTGAATCATCCTAGCATGCCTGTGATGAATCTCACTTGATAGTGATGAATGATCTTTTCAATGTGTTGTTGAATTAGGTTTGCTAGTATTGAGGATTTTTGCATCTATGTTTATAAGATATAGTGTCATATATTTTTCTTTTTTTGGTTGTATCTTTGTCTGGTTTTGATAACAGGATAATATTGACATATAAGTTTGCAATATTTAAAAAAAGTCTGATCAAACCAGGAAACCCAGGTGGAGGCATTACCTAACATAAGTTGAGGCAACAACACTAATCTTCATCTGGTGGTTCTAGCAGAGGCATCCACAGTGAGCTAGTTTTGAAGAATATAGTTGTGAGGAGAATTACCAGATTATCTTAGAGTTACTGGGGAAAATTTATATCATAAGTGCGTATAATCTGGATAACATCTGGTTATTCCTTCCATATGAAATTAGAGAAACTGTACAGAATCACTGACTGTTTTATTGATTACAGCTCAGTGCTGGTGTTTCAAAAAGCATAAATTAGAGTGTTAGTAGAAATGCAGTGTTGAAAGTGGGGAGAATCAGTCCTTTTTTAAATTTTTTTTTTATTAAGTCATTTTTATATAGGTCATGAATACATTTATGCCATTATGGGATTCAATGTGTTGATTATTTGTACAAATTGAAGGGCTTACATCCTACTAATCAACATAGCCTTCACCTCATTTACCCAATTACAGCATTAAGATATTTGTGTTCTACACCCAATAGATCCAACTTGTACTGAGAATAAGTCTTGATGTAGCTTCTAACCTAAGCAAATTTTAGATAAGTTCCTTCATTTTTAAAATAGTCTTCCATCTAAAGCAGTGGTTCTCAAACTTGAGTGTGCATCAGAATCACCTTGAAAGCTTAGTAAACAATTGCTGGGTTCCATTCCGAGAGTTTCTGAATTAGTAGGTTGGGATAAGACCTGAAAATGTATAATTTTTGCAAGTTCTCAGGTGGTGCTAATGCTGGTGATCTGGGGCTAAACTTTAAAAACCATGGGGCTAAAAAGTATAAAATGCCTTCATTTTACCCTGAATTAAGGGAGTGAATGAGCTAGAAAGTCACTTTGTAATGTGCATGTAGGAAATGGTTACAAAATATAATATAAAAAAGAACTAACATCTTTTGTTTCAGAAAAATTATGAAATAATTTTTCTTTAAAAAGAAAAAAATACTCAGAAGGGTAAAAGCAGAAGAGAATCATATCAAAAAATGTCAAAAGGACTAAAATTATGTAGTACACATATGGTGGTTTAAACATGCAAACAAATACACTCACATACACCACTTTTTAACCCAATGGGTTGCTTCTTCTTAATTGGTTGAAAAATAAGCAACATTGCCCTTAAATGATCTCAGAATTACAGTAGAGAATATTGTGTGATTTTCAAAGTAGCTGAGAATTATATTATGATAATAAGAATTAAAAAATGAAGATTATTTTTTCTTAGAGAGAAATAAAATTTCATGGAGATTAAAATGTTAACTTGTTTTTATGCCTCTCAGTTATTCATTGTGCAATAACACTTTTACCAGCATCAAGCCCATTTTCTTTTGTATTTACTTTTTGATAATAGGATAAGTAATATTAGAATAAATTGACATTATTAGTAATTTTTTTATGATTGTCAGGATATGTCCTGAGTACACATTCAACTCAATCTCGTGGTCTTCTTTGTTTTTTTTGTTTTTTTTTTAAATTTTTATTAAATCATAATTGTGTACATTGGTGCAATCATGGGGCACAATGTGCAAACTTCATATACAATCTGAAATATTTTCATTGAGCTCTTTAACATAGACTTCATGGCCTTTTAATCACTATATGAAGACATTTATATTCTACATTTAGTAATTTTCACTTGTACCCTTGTAAGATGCACCATAAGTGTGATAATCTTGTGGTCTTCTAACACTTCCATTTACAATACTGTTAAATTATTTTAAATTTTCATATTATGACCCTTTGCATTATCTATCCTTATACAGTATATTAGTCAGGGTTCTCCAGAGAAGCAGAACCAGTAGGGTGGATTATATATATATATGTAAAATATAAATACATATATTTATATAAACATGTATATATATGTGTGTAGTGTGTATACATGTGTGTGTGTCTGTGTATAAAAACATTTATTATGAAGTGTTAGCTTTTGTGAATTATAGAGCTAGGGAAGCTCGAGATCTGCCCTCTACAAACTAGAGACCCATGAAAGCTTGGGATGTAATTCAAAAACCTCAAAGTCAGAAAGCCAATGGAGACTCTGTTCGCAGAGTGAAATCTGAGAATCAGGAGTGTTGAGGGCAGGAGATGGTTGTCTCAGCTCAACAGTGAGGCAGAGAGTGGGCAAATTCAACCTGCTTCCTCCTTTTTGTTCTATTCTGGACCTCAACAGATTGGACAATGCTCAGCCACATTTGGACAGGTCATTTGCTTTATTTTATCCATCAGCTCCAATGCTAATCTATTCTTGGAATACCTTCCCAGATACACCAAGAGATAATATTTAATCAGATAATCTGAGCATAATGTGACCCATAACTTGGGTCAAATTGACACATACGTGTAAAATTAGCCAAAATACACAGAGATTGAAGTATTATTTCCTAAAACAAGAACATGTAGAGACATATTTTGTGGATGTTTTTAGCCATAGAGATGAAATGGTAAGGCTTTTCTAGATTATTCTTAATTACCTACAAAATGCAATTAAAGCCCCTCATTCCTTGTGATTTTTGCTTTGTATAAAAGGTTCTTCATATATGAAAGTAAAATTATTAGTCCCCAATGCCTTTGACTTATTTTTCAATTTTGTTAATAATTATGTTGAGGTATCCAAAGCAGCCATTTCATAGGGCAGAGTGACATATTGGTCAACCCGTCCTAACCAACTGAGATAATTATTATTTTTATCATGCATTCTAATATGAGGCATCATCCTTATAGAAAGTTAAAACTTAAAAGTTACTTTATTAGTCCCTTTAGAAATATTTAGGATATTTATATAGTATGCTCATATAGAAATTAAACCAATAGTACCTCAAATAAGAACAGCAATAAAAGAGAAAATATTTAGTAAAATTGAAGTCCTTTTTATCATATAAAGTTTTCTGAGATTTGTATGATTAATCATGTCATCTCCATGGTAAGTGTGTGACTTAAATCATTTAAGTTATTGGAAATAATTTTAGAGAGTTTCCTTCAACTTATTTCAAACATGATATATAATGGCTAAATGAAAGCCTGCATTTCAGATCAGACAATATTAGTTAACCTAGAAATTCTGTCGAGCCTCCTGCCTAACCAAAAATATGCATTTGAGCAATTTGCTGTGGTGAATTCAGCCCTTTGGAACTTCCCACATCTCTTTTCAATATTAGCGTTAGATGGTTCTGTTGCTTAATTCCCACCATAATTAATTAATTTATAAATAATGTATGCCTCATCTTCTCCCAAGAAAGAATTTAAGGAGACTGCATTTAACTAGGAAACAACCATAAATATATAATGAGGTGGATTTCAGTATTCTCTCTTGGGTGACTGGAAGGTCACTCTCCTTGCCTAGCAAAATAGAGAAACACCATCTCCTCTGTCCAGATAGCGCAGGATGACACGGCCCATACTCCTCCTGGCTCTCCCTGGCTCACTTTGGGGTGGAGGGCTGACGGTCTAGTTCTTAGGAACACAGACCAGGTTCAAATTCTTCCTCTTGTACACACTAGCTTTGTGATCTTGTACATACTAGTTTCTCTGTACCCAATTTGTTTTTATCTTTAAAATAGAAATAATAATTACAGTTATTTCATAGGGTTGTTCAGAGGATTAAATGAGTTTTTTTTTTAAAATAACGTATAATCCTAGAAAACTACCTGGTGGAGAGTGAGCTACTTAAGTGCTAACAAGTTAGATATACCTTTCTGTCCAATTAAGACGGTATTTCCTCAAAGCTCTTACACAGGGACACCACCTTAAAACAGTCCCAATGCTATGTTATCATACAAACCTGCATGTTTTCTGTGACACTTACCGTCATTTGCCCATTGATATTTAAGAGGCTTAATCTGTTTCTCCCATGAGTCTGTGAACTTCAGAAAGACTGGAATCTGTCTGGCTCCACAATCTGTCTCCGGTATCTGGCACAGTTATCCAGCGTGAAGTAGTTATTCAGTAACTAGCTGTTGAAGGAATGAATGAGGAGAGACATGTCTATAAATATGCTAAAATGGGATTATCAGTAATAATTGGTTATTTTTGAAAATTTTCACTTTCTAAGTTTTGAAAATATGCGTTTTTCTTTGTGCAATAATAAAGAAAGTAAAATTCTGTGTTAACGCCTTTATGGACTATTTTAAATCACTTTCATAAGGCAGCAATGGGGCTATACAGTGAAATTCACATTGTATTTGTTGCAGACCATTTGTATAGATTAGTGGTTTTCAATTGGAGATAATTTTGTAATATCTCCCTGCCACTATCCCTAGGAGACATTTGGCAATTTCTGGAGACATTATTGATTGTTACCCTGGGAAGGTGCTACTGGCATCTAGTGTGGAGGGCTAGTGATGCACGGGACAGTCCCTTTCCTAGGGAAAACCATCAAATTGAAATGTTAATAGTGCAAGCTTAAAAAACCCTGGCACAGATGGATGGAGCCTTGTAAAGAAGCAAGTTTATGCAACTTCCAAAATTGATGGAGACGTTAAATAACAGAATATCAGAATTTTGAATGTTAATTAGTAAAATATACTGTGAAATTTTGGGGTGGTTTGTATTTGTTTTGTGGTATGATTTGCTAATTGCTGAGTAGAAGTATTTAATGTAGTATATTTGCTAATTATTTATGTCAGTAGAGGACTTTGTAGTATAGTGTGCTATAGGTTTTTTCTTCTTACAAGCAGTGGAAGTGGTTTTAAAATAAAAGTGTCAATTGATTATTTGTTTAAAAATCTTCAAATAACCAACTTGGCAGATGTTTTTAAAAGAGCAGTGATGAGCCAATTTAGCCAAAAATGTTGGGCAGAGATAGGTTGTTGCTTCATAGCTCTGGACTAGTAATGCAGAAATAAGATAGGATTCTTAACATGTATGTAGCTTGGTCTGTTTGGGTTTAACATATGGAATAATTTTAGCTGGGACAGACTAGATTATGCTGCAGTAACATCCCAGTGGCTTAATTTCTTTAATTCAGAATTTTGTATTCTGTATCCTGCTAGCACCTAGATAAGAGAAACTGGATAATACAATTGATCATTGTGTGGTCATCATTATTCTAGACTACTGCATGGAAGAGAGGATGGAGGAGAAGAATAGGCCACTTTCCCCTATTTTACTATGTGACTCAATTTATGGTTCATATGACTACAGCTACCCAAATCTGTATTTACCCATTTGCTCATTTTTTATTTATGAGACAACTTTTGAGCATCCACTGTCCATGACTGGCATTCTTATGGTAGATTCTAGGGATTAGGACAAGATGAGTAAGACAGTTTCTCCCCTCAAGGGCCTTACTTCTAGGAGGGTTTGTGCAAGATCTCATTCATTTCACATATATTTATCAAACGCTGATAGTGAGGCATGCTGAGCCATGCTACAATGACTGAGAGGCCGCAGAGCGTGGTGTTCAAGAGAAGGGTCTGATAGCCAGAATGTTTGGAATCAACATTCTGCCTTGTGGGGCCTCATGGAAGCTCTTTATCCACTTTTGGCCTCAGTTTCCTGGTATGTGAAATTAGGATAGTACAAATGTCATTCCTGTAGTAGAATTCCTGGAGGGTCTTCTGAGAGAGTATAGACTCAGCACTGTGTAAGTGTTAGCTGTCACTATTCCTCATCTTTTCCCCTCCTGCTTTACTTCCTCCTCAACTCTGTATTCTGCCTTGTTTCTCCTTTGTATACCCTTAGACCAAGCAGTAAGCAGCAATTAGTTATTAATTTTAATATTATAGTTAGGATATTATGATACAAGAAATTTGTATATGGTCTTTGACCCCAGTTCTTGGGATGGAGCTCCTAAAACCCGTGTTAAGTTTCTAAGTGATAGGGTTATAGGAGCATTTTTTTTTTCTCTAACATTTAGTCTTTGATCCTGTTCCTGACTCAGAGCTCCTAAATTCCTTAGAATTTCCTGGGTCATATGAAGGTGGACATGTGAGTACTTAAGGGAAGAGTCATTTCTTGATGTGCTTGCATTGCTAGAGATAATGATTTAAAAAGCTTAAAACCAATTTTCAGTTGTTTATTATAAGTAGGTTAGGAATTGAATTAAGAAAATGATTGCAGATGATAGGCAAAAGGGAACACACAGGAGAGAAGTGGATCAGAGAAACCCAAAATCTGTTACAGAGGGACGGCCTGAAGCCTGGTGTTCTTTAAAACTTCTTGACTTTCCATTTGTTGACATGTTCAGTGATTTCTTTTCTTAGAGTTTCTATGATTCAATAAAAAAAAAAAGAAAGAAAAGAAACATTAGGTGTTTGCAGTGATAACCACCTATGTCTGATTTATTTTATTCCTCATTTTATCTTTAAAAGACTTCCAAAATGCTAAAAGTGCTATGTTTCAATTGCAGCATTATTTTTATTTCAATTTTAATGTAGTATTGCTGTGTATTCAAATAATTTTCTTTCCTGTAGTATTATTTTGCTGTTATTTGGTAATGGCCATTCTTCTTGTTCATTCAACTGTGGTCTGTCAATATGTGACTGTATCAGAAGTTGTATATACACAAGAACCTGCCCTTGAATACGCATCCCCTTAAAAGTAAATGATTTGCAGAGATTAATCACTAGCAGTTTGACCTTTACAGTATTATTTACTTATAAAACTGAGTGCAGTAGACTGAGGACCATGTTTGTAAAAACCGTCACCAGGTCTTGAGGGAAACGCTGTGAGCCGGACAATCTCCTGGCCAGTATGGAGCTATTTGGGAGCCTGGAGAAGCTCTCAAATAATCAGCAGTCTAAGGAGATAAGATCAGAGGCTCCTTAGCAAGCAGGTGTTGGACTATGAACCTAGGTGGTGCATAGGGTGGGCGCAGAGCCCGGGGATGATGAGCACACAGACCTTATAGGCGGGCCTCCCCAAACCTGTTGTTAGCGTTTCAATGAACACCTGCTGCAGAGGCAACTCCAGGCGTTCCCACAGCAGCTAGGGAGGTTACTACATGGCTCGGCTCCCTGGACCCCGTGGGAGCCTCACCTCCTTCAAGCTTGAACATTCATGGGTCTGCCTACTGACAGTTTCTTGTGTGGTACTGCTGACACCGTGGCGCTGACAACTAAGCATCCTAAAAATTTATAAACCAGCCCAGTGTTTAATAGTAATTTGCAAAAATGTTCCAATTTCCAATTCCACTACATGTGTGTATGTGTTGTATAATCATTGCCTCGGGTTTGTTATTCATGCGTTTTATTCCGTTTGTCATTCTAACACTTGTACATTTCATCACCGACAATTCTCATCCCAACCAGTTAAAACAAATAAAATTTAAGAATGGCATTTCAAAAGAATGGGTATTTGCCTGTGTATCAGACTCACAGTTACAGTGCTTGACTCTCTGACTAAAAAAGGTAATTTTTTTAATTCACAAAACCCTGCTGAATTTCATGATAAAAAATATTTTGTGGAAATGAGCAATGATAATGTTCATGGCTTGTACGAAATTAAGCTGCATGTAAAAAATTGAAATTGTAATGATGGAAAATGGCAAGTCAATTCTTCATGATGCTTTAACACGGAGTGTGTGAACAGCAAGGCTGCTGTAGGCACCCACCAGATTAGTCTTTCCTATCCTGGTGCTTCTTGAAGAAAATAATGACTGTAAAGTTTACTGAAAGACAACAAATGCTAGTAAAGCAGACTTTTCTGTAAGAACAACCTGCTCTTTAATTATACCTCCCCTCTTTTTTTTTCTTTCATTTAGTCATTTGTACATAGATCATGAATATGTTTATGCCATTATGGGATTCAATGTGTTGATTATTTATACAAATTGGAGTGTTTACATCCTACTAATTAACATAGCCTTCATTTACCCAATTATACCGTTATGACATTTGTGTTCTATGCCTGATAAATCCAGCTTGTACTTGCAATATACTCCATAGGTGTTGTCCCCCTACTAACCCTCCCTCTATTGACCCAGCTCCCTTCCCTCCTTCGTCCTAGGCTATAGTTGTGATTCATCTTTCATATGAAAGTGTGAATGATTATAAATTGGCTTCATAGTAGTACTGGGTACATTGGATATTTTTTTCCATTCTGGAAAATATTCTTCTTAGTAAAGTATCTCAGGAATGGAAAAAAATGTACCTCCCCTCTTTTAAATTCGCCTGCTCTGGTGGAAAATGATTTTGATACAGGGTGGAGCCTCAGCCAGCTCAGCTGAGTGCAAAGGAGTCCTGCCCTTTCTGCCCTGCCAGTGTTGTTGCAGCCCAAGCAGAGAAACTTGCAGGTTGAGGGTGGGGCGCCCACCAGGTTCCAGGAACCAGAGGGTCCACACAACTGCCTGGAGACACCAGTGCATTAGTGCCTCACCTTGCCTCACTTATAACTGGACAGGGATCCCCTTGCAATTCCCAGGCCTTGTCAATTTCAAGTAACTTTCCTAGGCCTGGTCAATTTCATGTAAGTTTCCTAGGCCTGGGAACCAAAGGGATTGTACCCATTCATTTGTTGGGATATATATATATCCCTAGACAAATGACCCAGAGAGGAGATTTTCTCTGAGTTGAATTTTTCCCTCTGGCTTACGTTTTTCCCTCTGCCAGAAGCTTTGGTACTTTTTCTGTATTCTTTTCTTTAAAATAAATCTTATCTTACCATTGATCTGTGGTCTATGGACACATTACTGGAATCCCCCAGAATCCACCAGACCCCAGGACCTACTGAAGAAGAAATTCCAGTATCAATATTATTTGTCACAGCACAAACTCAGGCAGCTAAAACCTAAAACTTTATGGTTCAAATTTTAGTTTTCAAAGTAGTCAGAGTATAGTTTTGCTAGATGCGCAAATTATAACACAGCCTCATTTTTTACCACTTGTTAATAGTGATATTTTAAAACAGAAGTTTATGAACTACATTTAAAACTAAATGAAAAAAATTAGAAAATAAGAGTATCATGCAAAGGATCTACTTTCTTTCTCTTTTCATAATTTCAAATAATTTCAGAAACCAATAATAGCAATGGAGTTTTCCTTCCGTCTGTTGGAAGTCACTGACCATAAATTCAGCATTAAAGTGATGAGGAAAAGTAATGATTTTTAACTTGACATTTCTCTAGTTTTAAACATGCATCTGACCTTTATTATCATCATTCAGAAACCTATTGTGGAAAGGGTACAGCTCTTCTCCCACTTTTTGGTAGATTTAAACTGTTTTTCTGACAAATGAAAGATTTTTTCCTGCCTGCCACTTCAATGTAAAATATGAAAGTTTGTCTACATTATTCTCAATGGAAAGGTGTGTCATTTAAAACGTGTGATAAATTTCTCTAGAGAAACAAATATTTAAAAAGAAATGTGGGGATAGGAGAAGAGGAAAAGATAAAAATAATCACAACAGTACAGAATTGTATTTGAAACATGTCAGTCACTGGAGATAAAACTCTATTTTCATCATGACTATCTTCAACAGTATAAATGCACCTTGTAGAAAGGTGTCTAAGTAGAGAAAGTTTATTATAAGTAATTGTCTAAACAAAGTTTATTATAAGTAATTGTCTAAACAAGACTGTCTAAATTGTCATTAATATTGAGTATAAAGGAGCAAGTGTAACAAGATACTTGATAAGCATAAAATAATTTTTAAAAAATTATAATTGCATTTTAATATGGAATTTCCTAACTGTAAAATACCTTCTAAACCTAATCATGTTTACAAAATAGTCAACATGATTTACTACTTTTTGGTAACATATTATTACTTCCAAATTATCTTGAATTTATCCATTACTACTGAACTTGTCATTTTAGCAAAAATGATTAATCTCCATTCGTAAGAATTTGTGCCCCAGCTGTACCTCACAGGCTACGTACATTTTAGGGAATTGGTTCATCTAAACCATTCTGCTGAATCTTTCTTCCAGATGTGGTTACTAAAAATTATGACATAAAGCAAGGACCTGACCATTTTCAGATTGTAGCCTTAGGTTGAAATGTCCCAGTAACCCAGATCTGACCATTTGTATAACCATACTGCTGCCACAGCATAGAGTTCCCCTGGTGTGACATCTGCACAGAAACTTGTAGAAAATGGAACCATGGGGGTGCTTGCTTCGGCAGCATGTATACTAAAATTGGAATGATACAGAGAAGATTAGCATGGCCCCTGCACAAGGATGACATGCAAATTCATGAAACGTTCCATATTTTTCATGGTAAAAAAAAAAAAAAATCGAACTATTGGCTGTGTTCCAAAGTCTCCTGGTAAGAGACTTTCCAGGCAGTCTTCAGTAAGAGCAAAGATGAGATTTGAGGAAACCTTTGATTTTGTGGATGACAAAGACAGAGTTTGGTAGTTGAAGCAACAAAGGCAAGGGGGCTCATCAGGTTGTATGGTCAGCAGAAGCCACGTTAAAGCCTTTGATTTCACTCTTCCCTCAATGACAAGGCACCTCTTGTTCTTGGATTGAAGAGTGACGTCCGAGATCTATTTAAATGAAAGAAGGGTGCAAGTCGCAGAATGAAAGGACAGCTATTGGAGTACTCAAAGCTGAGAGATTAACATGGTGACATGTCGTTAAAATCTGGATATATGTAACACAGGATACCAGGAAGGAAGAATTTGTACACAGGTATGGATTATGAGACAAAATGAGGGTTCCTGAAAGTTATTTTTGATCTAAGAACTGTAACAATGTCAGCTGAAAGTGACATTGTCAGGTGTAGAAGACTTGGGAAGGAAGAGGATTTGGCTAGATGACTGGATAAACTCCTAAGTTTATTTTTGTACATAGGATGTCTGAATTGTCACCGCACATCCAAGTGAAGATGTGGAACAAGCAACTGGACTTTTTAGTGCAGAGACAGAGGAGGACAAGAGGGGTTACCTGGGAAATATCAGAATGTGGGCAATTCTCAAAGCCACGATGCCGTTGGCGTTCTCAGGACACCTTGATAGGCTGATCATCATGAGACACTCAACAAAACAATCTCTTGGGTATTAAGGAACAAATCAATGTCTCAGAAGCATTGAGACATATGGAAGGCTTGCTTTCTACTTCCCAAAAGAAATTGAGTTGAATTTTAAAGGTTTTATTGAACTTAAAGGGTCTATTGTATGTCATTCATCATGACAATATCATCTGAAGTTTACGTGGGCCCCTCTTACCCATGATTGGGTGTGATTTCCACAACAACTCTGACAATAGCTACTTCAGAAATCATTATTCCCATTGGTTGAGTTGAAAAAAAAAAAAGTTCAGGGAAGTTGTTCACCCAAGGTTCTCATTTTAAAATAGAGATCATACATCTCACAAGACTGTTATAAGAATATATTTATGTACTGTACATAAAATCACACTTTTCATACAAAGAAGGTACTTAACTTTGCAAAAGCATTATAATAAAAAGTAAAAGTATATTAACGACTTAAAATTTATGGACTAGATTTTTTATATTCTGGTTTATGATCAAAGATAACTTCTGATTCCCTAGCTTAATAATTTTATATAACTTAGTTCAAAGTTTGTCACAAATAGATGTTCGATAAATGTTTTCCAAGCATAGAAATTCTTCTGAAATGTTACATGTAGGAGGAAATAACAGACATGCCAACAGCAAGTTATCATAGGAGTTACATTTTCTTCTTTAAAATCACATCACTTTAAAACTGTAAAGCTAGTATATGAGAGGAAAATAAAATTATTATTAGTACCAGAACTGCATAAAGTCAGTTTATACAGGAAATTTATTTCCTTATGAAAAATCTGTATTTTATGTCTACCCAAAGGAAAAGTTGTGGTGTTTAAAACTCTGTTTTATCTTTATGGTGAGAATTTTTCCTTATAAATAGACTCTGACAAGAAAATTAGGTTACTAACATGTGAAAGATAGTGTTCAGTATATCTTTATGTTGACAAGCGATATTAATCTTATGAGTTTCAAACTCTAATTAGAAAAATGTAATCTCAGGAGTCACATAGCACCATGTTCCCTGTACCATTGTGACTGTTGTCACGGAGCCAGCACTGCACACAGACCCACCTCCTGCTGAAAAGAGTGAAGTTCCCGTGGCAACGCCATGTGGGAGAGAGACAAGTGGTCACAGGGACCCATCACACCGTGGGTCTTCAGTGATTGCTTACTGCTCATTTGGGTGATTTATTGACTGTACTGAATAATTATAATTATTACAATAATAGTAATAGTGAAAGTAATAATGAAAATGCTACCTCCAACAACCATTTATTATTTATTTAGCCCTTAGTATGCTGTAAAGAACACTAAATATTGGGAGGTAATTCGTATGCAATAAAATATACTTAAAACTTCTTCACTGTACTTTATTGGCTATGCGACAGCCACTTTCAACTTATACGCTTGAAAGAGATGCTACTTATGTATATTTTTATCTCATGACTGTGGATAGATGACATATGAGTTATACTTTAATTTTATGACTTTTATATGTGGCCAAGAGTTACTGTGCATTGGGATTTGCCAAACTGACATGTGTAGATTGGTGGTAGATGGAGGGTGGTGGTGAAAGATTTTCTTCCTTTTCAGAAGAAAATAGAATTTGATTATTTTTAAGTATACATAACTATTTTATATTTTATCTTAATAAAGAAAAAATTACATCAATTACCTATATTAGTCTGTCAATTTTTTAATCCCACTCAACATCTCTTTTGTGATATTTTTAATCTCTTTGAGTTAGAAGTTTAGAAATAATTTTTCTTTATGCAGAGGCAGAGAAGAAAGGAAAGTTTGTGCCTTGTCTCTGTTTCCCCCTGACAGCGCTCCCTTCTCTCTCTGAAGCTTACTACTTCTAAGTTTAGAATGACCTCCCAATTGCCAAAGTATAAAATTTTGATGTAAAGGCAAATGTTACAGGGAAAAAGCCAACTTGATTAGAACATTTGAGGATTGAAAATAATTTAGCTTCATGTGAATTAAACAGCCCCTAACAAAGTAAAAGTCTTTTTATTGACTCTATGGTATGGATCAGGCATTGTGTTGAGTACAAACAGTGGATCTCACCCTGGAGTTGTGTTGTTACTCTTCGGAACATGCCACGATGTCTGGAGACAGTTTTGGTTGTCTCCACTAGGAAATGGCACTGACGTAATTATAATTATTATAATAATAGTAATAGTGAAAGTAATAATGAAAATGCTACCTACAGCAACCATTTATTAAGCCCTTAGTATATTATAAAGGGCTTAGTATTGTCTAAATAGAAGACAGAGATGTTATCAAACATTTTATGATGCACAATAAAGCGCTCCCCAAAAGAATCCTACAGCCCAAAATGTCAATAGAGTCAAGGGTAAAGCTGTAGGCAACAGGGATAGAAAGATGAAGTAAACACATGATGATTGCATCTACTATATCTCCTTTTATTGGGGTTCACTTTATTTTGCTTCACAGATATTACTTTAAACAAACAAACAAACTGAAGGGCTGCTGTTGGCACGATTATTTGAACAGCACTCTTGTCACCTTCAAAGTCCTCCTCTTGGCCATCTGGTGGTCTTAGTGATATTCAGCAATGAAGTATGTAGCACTTTTTGTGGGACGAGTTTGCAAACTTAATTGTCTGACTTTGTATCGTTCCTTTCACAGTACTTAACCATCTAGGTTGGCAGACAAACAGGTAATCATATGTGCTCTTTTATTCTTTTTTTTTTTTGAGACAATGTCTTACTTTGTCACCCCAGGTAGAGTATGGTGGTGTCAGAACTCACAGCAACCTCAAACTGTTGGTCTCAAGTGAGCCTCTTGCTTTGCTCAGGCAGATGTTGAACTCCTGAGCTCAAGCAACCCACTTAGCTGGTCCCTAAGTAGCTGAGAGCACAGGCACCCGCCACATCTGGCTAGTTTTGGAGACAGGGTCTTGCTCTTGCTCAGGCTGATCTTGAACTCCTGAGCTCAGGAAATCCACCCTCTTCGGCCTCAGGTGTGAGCCACTGAGCCTGGCTCTGTCACATGCACTTTAGTAAGTGCAACAATAGTTTTTTGTTTTTTGTTTTTTTTTCCCCCAGGATATAATTGGATTAGATACAGTTGCTACTTGAGTTGAGGCGTGCTGAGCTGAATGTACAAGAAATGGTTGAGCAAAGGGGTAGCAGAAGCAGGTTCAGAAAGGAAACATTGGTTATAATCAAGCTTTCTTTCCTTCCTTTCTTTCTTCTTCTTTTTATTTTTTTCCTGAGTCAGAATCTTATTCTTTGTCCTGGGTAGAGTGCCATGGCATCATCATAGCTCATATAAAACTCAAACTTTGGGGCTCGAGCGTTCTAGCCTCCAAGTAGCTGGGACTACAGGCACCTACCACAATGCTGGCTAATCTTTTCTAATTTTTTTTCTTTTCTTTATTTCTTAAGACAGAATCTCAAGCTGTCGCCCTGGGTAGAGTGCTGTCATAACTCACAGTCAACCTCAAACTCAGGTTCAAGAGATCCTCTTGCCTCTTACCTCAGTTTTTCTATTTTTAGAAGAGACGAGGTCTCGCTTTCACTCAGGTTGGTCTCGAACTCCTGAACTTAAGCAACCCGCTATCCTCAGCCTCCCAGAGTTCTAGGATTATAGGCATCAACCAACACACCCCACTTATAACTGAGTTTCTACTGAGGAGGAAAAGAAAGGTTGAATCAAATTGCCAGGTTCCCACCCCGGAGCAGGGTCCTTTAAGAGCTGTGTATCTGGTGGTGAAGGAATGAAGAAAAGTGAAGTTAAAAGCACCAAGCGATCAAAAGACAGGACATGCAGAACAGATTTTTCAAAGGTGGGAATACCGGGGACCACCACTAGCTTGTGGAGGTGCAGCATGTGGCCCTGGGTGCTTGTTCCACGCACCTTTTATTGAACCATCTTTTCTTTTCTTTACTTTTATTTTTTTCTTTTCCTTTCCTTTCCTTTCTTTTGTTTTCTATTTTCCCTTTTCTTTCTTTTTCCTCTTTCTCATTGGCATTTATTTACTTACTTTTAGACAGAATCTCTCTTATAATTGTGCCCCCCCAAGGTATGTAATATAATGTGACACCCCTCCCCACTTGCAGATTCCCCTCTCCTCCTCTTGTATTAGCTCATCCACTGCCCTCATATCACAATAGAGTACATGGGTTCTTGATTCTCCATTCCTTTGATGCTTTACTAAGAAGTATGTGTTCCAACTCCATCCAGGTTAATACAAAAGATGTAAAGTCTCCGTCTTTTTCAATGGCTGAATAGTATATGGAGAAGCAAGAATCCATTACATCAGCCGTTAGAAAGAATGGAGAAGCAAGAATCCATAGTATATTAAAAGTAAGCTAGCTAAACTGTTTTTATTCCATCTTGATCAGCATATTTCACTGTTTTCCCTTTTTATGGGTGTGTTTTCTCTCGCCGAGAATGGGATCTTCAGTCCCCTGTTCTCCCTGCACCAAATAGTGAATTGTTTGATTCATTGAGGAAATTGGCCAGTGTATTTAGGCAACAGTGAATAGTTGAAGGTTTTTGAATAAGAAATTTGCATTTTTAATAGATATTTCTGGCAAAGGCAGGAAAGATTGCTTTGAAAGAGCCAATACCGGGGTCAGGTACAATAATCATGTTTGTTAAACTACTGCAGCAGAGAGTCTTAACTTAGAGGGATGTGGGTTAAGTGAAGGTTATGAGAGGGATGGATTTGAGAAACACATAGAATAGTAAAACCTTTTGACTTTGTGGATAATTGATTGAAGTGGGGCAGACTGGTGCTTGGGAGAGACACATCAAGAATTACTTCTGTATTTCTAATTGGGTAAGTGGTTGGCAGCCCACGGAGGCATAGAATTTGCGATGACGGAATGAGCTCTGTTACAGACACATTGAGCTGGATTGCTCATGGAGAGCCAACGAGTAGAAAATATTTTATAGCAGTTTCTTTGAAGATGTCTCAAAATTTTAATATGATTTAAAAGGTCCGATCCTAGTTTTCAAACAGTTTTATGTTGTGATATGGAGTGAAAGGCAATATGTTTCTTAGGTTCATGTTGTTCTTTCCTACTTATCACTCATAGGTGGTACTGTATCAGCCAATTTCTCATAGAAACGTCAATGGCTAGCATCCTGCTGTCACACACAAAATTCATGTCATTGTGAAAATAATGACATCCCAAGTCAAGCCCTCCTTCAATGCTGCAATTCCAAAGATACCCTTATGGATTATCAAATGTACAGGATCAAGTTTAAAACACACTCAAATGCTGTGTGATGATTCTATATCCCACATGCACAGTGAAGTAGGCTAGAATTCTTGATAATATGTAGATTTATATTTGCTCAAGTAGCCAAACGGGAACTATAAATCTGAGAGTCACAACTCCCAATATCATTTTCCACATAACGAAATGACTGTGATCACTAACATTCCAGGCAATATCTAGTTTCATGGTAAGTGCAGATAATAAAATAACTTAGTATATATTATCCCACACACTCTATTTCAATGTTTGATATCCTCGTTTAATTTTCCTTTAAATCTCATAACAATGCTATACCTTTTTCTTAGGCATGGTAAAGCTAAGACATTATATAGATATGTAAAGGACATATGCAAGGTCACATAACTATTTAGTAGCAAAACTGAGATTCATACTCAAACTTCAGTCTCTGGAAGCCAGGGTTCGAATCAACACACTGAGAGTCATATGTATATTTTACCTTTGAGCTGCTCTCATAAAGAAAAGCGTAGGGCAGTGCCAGTGGCTCAAAGAAGTAGAGCGCTGGTCCCATGTACCAGAGGTGGCGGGTTCAAACCCAGCCCCTGTCAAAAGCTGCAAAAGAAAAAAAAGCTTAAATAAATACCATGTAAGAATTTGTATTTCACTGTGATTTCTAATTTTTATTTTGTTTAACAATGGATTACTCACACCTTTGTGTACCACAACGCTATTGTTAAAAATAGGAAAAAAGTTACTGAAGCATGGAAATTTTTAAAACTACAAAAATTGAAGCAGAACAATAACAAAAGAGAATCTATCTAGTATGATGCTTTTATTTTTTTTTTTTCAGGGAGTATGCAAGAAATAATTGTTGAATAAGTAGAAGGAATGACAATAACCCATCTGGATAATTTACATAAAAATGGAATAAATAAGGTTCTTGTATAGAGTTATTGAATATTATGTATTGGGCATGAAAATGTTTGCTATGAACAAATATTTTAGTTTTAGTTTTATTAATATTGAGCAGTTCTTTCTGATATTAATAAGACCAGAGAAGAGTTCTGTTGTTCACTTTAATTTATTATGCTTCCCTTATAAAAGTAATATATATTCATTTGTATATAAAAATATATTACAAAATATAGTGATAAAATAGAAATCACTCATAATTAAACCATTTAAGAAATAATTGGCATTAACATTTTTGTAAATATTATTACGATTTATCTTTTTACAAAAATACATTAGTATTTTACAGTATACAAGAGCAGCTGAAAAAATATTAGAATAGAATCATATAACCTGCTTCAAATGTAACTATTTTATAAATATTAAAAGAGTAGGCTTTAAATAATAGTAGGGAATACATTCCTTTTGAGTAAATATTTCATTTTAATTTTGCTTTTAAATTTGAGCTGTGAAGTAAGTGGGGAACGGTTGGAGAGAAAAGCTTTTCAGAAATATTTTGAAGTAAACTAATAATCTTAGGGAAAGGCTTTGCAAACTTTTCTCAACCTAAGACAAACCAATGTACATTGCTAAAAATTCAGAACCCCAGACCAAAGCAACCGAGTATTAATATCAGTGCAGATTTAGAATCATTAACCTTAGAAAAGTGGTTTCCAGTTTTTGCTGTAAAATATATTTCCCAAATGCTGTATGCAGTTAATTCTAGGACAGTGTGGACATCAAAAATCTGTGCCCACCCAAGTGCCTTATATAAAATAGCAAAGTATTGACATATAACCTATGCACATTATCTCGTATACTTTAAATCATCTCCATGTTTATTACTTTGTAATACCTGAAATGTTGCAAATGTCATGTAAATAGTTACCATACTTTATTTTTCATTTGTATTATGTTTATGTTTGATTTGTTTATTGTAGAGGCAGAGTCTGACTATACCAGTCCAGAATGGTCCTAAGTTCCCTTACATCAAATGATTCTCCCACCTCAGACTCCTAAATTATTAGGATTACAGGCATGAGCCACCATGCCCAGCCCTGTATTGCTATTTTTTTTTATTATTTTTTATTGAGTCATAGCTGTGTAAAATAATTCAGTCATGGGGTACAGTGTGTGGGCTTCACATACAATCGGAGATATTTTTATCAACCCTATTGATGTAACATTCATGATATTTTCTCATTTACTATGTGAAAACATTTTTGATCTGTATTTAGAATTTTTCTCCTGACCCTTCAAATATGCACTTTTGATAGACTGGTTTCAAACAGGTAAAACTGAATTCTTAAAGAAGGTATAGT